>JAQFYC010001463.1:0-34144 GCA_034694165.1 Tomocerus mixtus | reverse complement strand
AAATTAAAGACCTAAAACATACATATTTAACAAATTGCGCGGAGCGCGAAAATTTTTGTCATTTTTTGTTCATTTTTCCCCATAATATCTAGTGTACGCTATGCCGTAGTCCCAGGGGGGCGGGGGGAGGTTTGAACCCCCAAATCCCCCCCCTGGATCCGCCAGTGCCCACATTCAACTCCCATTGCACTGGAATCCAGTGCAGTAGGCCTAGATTTTAGATTTTATGTTCACATTCACGAGTACCTGCCTGCGGATAACGCATAAATATACTATATATTATTATATTATATCCCTTTTCTAAAGTAACTTACTAGTACTATTAGTACCTAAAACAACATTGATTTGGATGGAACGAACGGCAGGATTTGGAATACCTATTGTAAATGTGCCTCACGTTTAGGGTTTATAAAGACTTGATTTATCCTTAGTATTCTCGCGCGAAGACTTAAATACTCTATCCTGTATTTCACTCCATCTCCATGCTACTCCATATAGTTAATACGGCGGCTCGGCTGACTGACAACGCTGCGCTGGTAGGCCTTCACATTTTTTACTACATCCTTCTGTTCTGTTCTGTACTGCATTGGTGACAGGAGGATGCAAATCTAATAATTCGCAAAGAAAGTGTAGCGTCACTTATCACCCTGCTAATCGCGAATTCTTATTACCTTCTAGTTATTGCTAATTAATAGAACTGTTTAAGGGTGCTGAATTCATCCCTAAAAAACTGCAATTAGCAATATAGCACTATGCCATCAATCATTATTAGCAGTCGTGTATGTAAGTACTATTATATGAGTACAACTTTTAAATTCGGACAGTTACGAGAAACACGAAGCGGATTAGAAGCAGAAAAATCCTCTCGAGCCGACCTTGAAATGTATGTTGCATTAGTTAATGCACAGAAGACTATATTACAGGAAGATCTTGAAAAAACCAAAGCGCAGTTGAAAGAATTAAGACAGACGTAAGTTGAAAATATAAGTTTATTTTTGTATACTATTTATTCTCTAAGTTGCATTTATATTAACATTGTACGAATGCTTATTTGACACAGCCATGAAGATGAGAAGAAAAGTCACGATGATTTGAAAGAGACCTGGAAGAAAGCGAATGATCAATTTGTTCAAACACAAGAAGCTTACCAGTCGACTATAAGACAATTGAAAGAGGTGCTGACACCAAAGCAGTTAGAACAAATTAAGTTAGGGGAAGCAGTGATGTCACCCCCATTATCTCCAATAGATAAGGTATGAAATGCATAATAATTTCCAATTCGTTAAAAATATTCTGTAAAGTAATTAATTTGTGTTTTAAGACTGAGCAGACAAATGCTAATACAAATCCCACTGAAGACGACAAAGCAAATGAACAACATTGTGAAGAATGCGAAAAGAGTCAGGTAATTATTGAAAAACTTCGCAGTGAACTTCACAAGGCAGCTACTCTTCGGAATGAAACGGAGGAAGAATGGAACAGAATTTCCCAAGATTTCCAAGTAAAACAATTTTTTTTTGTTAATTGATTAACTCGTTTATTATTCCATGTAAAATTAAACATTTGTTTTAAAATTAATTTCAGACTAAGTTGGGGGCAGTTGAAGACCAAGTAGGGACCTACGAGCTGCTATTGTTAGAATTGAATATATGGTGTCAGCAATCGATTCAAAACATGGATGATCAAGTTAAACGATTGGTCTTTGAGAGAGATAGTGTTCAAAAGAAAATTGAAGTGTACGTTTGTATTAATTACTACTAGTTGATAACTTACTACAGTTACAGTTTTGTATAATAATATATTATGTAAACTGAACAGGTTGGAATTCGACAACGATAATTTAAAGGGTAAACATGTGGCTCATTCTCATCAGCTTCAGAACGAGTATATCTCCCTTCCTAGTAACGTAATGGTAAGTTATTACTACCACATAATCACATTATGAATAATATATCTTTGAATTACACAAAAAATATAGGCAAATTAAGTATGAAAGAAGGTGCAATATTATTTAATAATGTATTAATCTGCAGGAACTACATGAAATGGTTTTAAGACTCAAAGAAGAATTAATTAGTGTTAAAGTAGGAAAAGAACAAATCGAAGGAGAATTTAAGTTCCTCAGGGATCAAAAACAAATGGAAGAACAAGAAAAAAGAGGCATTGAAGAGAATTTAAATGCAGAAATAAATAATTTAAGGTAAATAAAGTTTTGACCAATCAGAATAATAATGTATATATTCTAATAATAAGAACAATAATTATAATGATGAAAAAACTCCTCACAAAAAATTAAAATACGTAATATGTAATAAAATCATCTTATTTTGTTGTATATTAGGGACCGCCTCACTGACTATAAACATACAATTGACAAGCAACACGAAGAGACAAAGAGACATGAAAAGTCCATGCATGAACTGAAATCCAAGCTATTGGCATCCGAATCTCATCATGGAAAAACTTCTCAGGTGCATAAATATAATGAAGAGATAACGCGTGATAAGGTAATTGTAATACATATCCACATCCTGTGTTTATCTGACGATCTAAACGTTAATTAGGTGTATGTTAACACTGAGAATTTTGTCTACCAGGAACACCTCCAAAAAGAAAATTCTGAACTGCATAGTAAAATACAAACTTTGCGGAAGGAATTGACAAATAGTGAAGAGCTGCAAAAAGATTTAATTTCCTTGTCCAAATCTCTTCAAATGGGTCTTGAGTCGATTCGTCAAGCTGAAACGGAAGTGCGGTGGCAGCATCCTGACGATATATCTCAATGCAACCAGTGTAAAAAGCAGTTAGGCGACAATAAAGACAAGGTAAATGATTTATGATAATTAATTAACTCAAATTAACTGTATGTAATGCAAGATAAGACGCCACCTGCTTATTTGTTTAAAGATGCTAATGATTATTTATATTTGTTTACAGCATAATTGTGCACACTGCGGAAGAATATATTGCGGCGAATGCGTAAATAGAAGTGTTCGAAGAGGATCTCGGGATTATCACGTTTGTGTATTTTGCCATACATTACTAGCACACGATTCCCCTCCTTACTTTTCAACTGAACCTCCACATTCACCTGATTAATACAAATAACACCTAATTGTAAACTGTAAATATTCAATCAACGACGTTAACTTCCATTATCTCTATCGATCAACTAGTTTCTATTAAATGAGGCATCTATTTCCTCGCTTATATGCCCATTAATTCTTGAAAGTTTTACTTAATTATATTATTATATATACAGAGATGATGCATCTATGCTAATTAACGTATAAGTTGCTTTTTAAGGGAAACAATCCTCAAAATACCAGTTTTAAACGCAGATTACAATTTACAAAAGAAACGTTTGTCGTAGATATTACAAGTGTGTCAATGTTAAAAAAACCAGACAATTATAAATAAATACATACGTAGGTATGATAATTAAAGAAGAGTGTAAATATGACTTAGCAATTGCGATCGAAATATGTATAGACATTAACATTAATAATTGTGAATAAGATTATAATTGCAGAACATTATACACAGTAATTATACAACATAAGACCATTGGTCATTAGTATTTATTCATCAATCACATCTATTCAATAAAACAAAACAATCATATCATCTTTAATCTAACAAAATCGTACTCTATAGTTGAATAATTACGCATTATTTACAATATTAAATGTAATCTGTTCGCAAACAGGAGTTCCAGTGTAAAGTCGAGTCGAGTACCTTCTTAAGTATTAGTGTAGTAGTTTGGTTGTGTAGTCATTTAGTTGAAAAAGTCAGGAAAAATAATTCAAACTTGTTTAGATCATTTTCTAGTAAATCATTCCTGGGTGAAAGTCAGAACGGTGGAAGAAAACATTGGGGTTTATGGTAGAGATCGTGGGTTCCAATGTCGTGTACACATTTCCATCTACAGAAGCAAACAATTAATTAACATACACAAATAATAGTCAATTGTTACCACACTTCATCAATAATCATGCGACCTGATGAACATTCTCAAAAGAATTGCATAGGTGGTGTGAGTTTAAGCTCCTTTTGTTAGCCATAAAATCATTCCTTTATTCTTGTTAAACCATAAAGTAAGAATTGAATACCTTTGACCTTCCCCTGAAATGAAAAGTTTACCTTCGTAAACATATTGTCTCAACGTTCCATTCCATATGTCGTGGAATGGAACGTATGTCAAATCCAAAGAAGCCCCAGAATATTAGTTATAGTTTTAGTGCACGTTTATTAACTGCATGGTTGTGAGTCTTGTGAGTATTCCTAAAACATGGCTGTTGTGTTACCGTACCTTGTAGTACACTATTACCAGAAGTTACTAAATAATTAGTTGACATACTTAACATGCAAGAATTATTGTTATTATCAGAAGATATATGACTATTAAACGTCATTAAAAGTAATTTGTATTGTTCTGAAAGTAATTAGTGATTTAGATTTAAGACCGGACAGTATAAGTCAAGAAGAGTGTAACGTATTGAGACTCATCTTTAATATATTTATTAATAAGCATCAAGCAACTTTTTATAATGTTTAAATTAAAAATGTTCCGTTTCCATTCCTTCAATCCCTTGTGTTTTAGTTATCAGCAGAGTTTATTAGGCACAGAATTAGATAATTAGTATAGTCCTTATGCCCAAAAAATGAAAAGAAATAATCGTTTATCATTGAATATAAAAGCTTAGGTTATAAATCCTGCAAATTTGCTTTGTGCCAGTGAAAAGTGAAATTACCTGTTTTGTTCGGAGGATAGTAAATGTAGGGAGTATATCTGTAGTTGTTGGATAAGCGATAAAAATGCCCGTTGGACATGTTTTCATCTACAAGTTTAAAAACGGGCATTTGCGATTAATTTTTTAATGTGCTTGCTAATTGCCATTCAACTACACACTCAACTCTGCTAAGATAACTTGTGAGTTTATCAGTACATTGAAGTGGTGGGACAGTAGAAAGTAAGAAATCTATCCATCTACCGTAATTATTGATATCTACTAATTGTAAGTATAATATGTACTTGGGTAATTAATCGAAGAAATAAAACAATAAACGAGTGAGATTGTTCATTATTACTCATTGTCAGTATTGCAATTGCAAGATCGTGTAAAATGTGACCACCTGCATAGTATAGTTATTTATTACCACTACTTTTTAGAATTGTCAGAATCGAAATTATCTACATTTTAAAAACATCTAGTAAAGTGTAGTAGTGTTTTCTAAAATACGAGAAGCAACTTAAGATGCGTAAATTGTCAAAAAAACTCCTAACTACAGTATTAACCTTATTACGTACAACTATTCAAATAGAAGTTACCATGAACACATTTATGTGGGGATTTTTCTGTATGACTAATATACATGGCCCGACGCGCTTTTGCAAACTATTTTGCAGTACTTAACAACCACATTTTACATAAAAATATGTGCATCTATGTATATATGTATACTATATACACAATTTACATACTAAATGGTTCAATCTATCAATTTAGGTTTAGGATGGCTCTTGAACATCGCCTCATAATTTAATTTAATACATACTAATATAATACCTGAGCATCATGATTAACCTTTAATGCAGCATATTTAAAATTTTGATATTGAACAAATGGAATGGACAATTACCACCGAATAGAGCCGTTTTATACGTCTTTGAAGGCTTAAAATGGAAAAAGGATGGAGAATATCCTGAGCATTGATCCTCCTGGTCTTCTAAATACATTCCTTCCTTTCCCATAGCAGCCAATTGTCTTCCCTGTATTCATACAATTTTATTGCATGCCTGTTTGATAGTATTAATATGTAAAAATGAAGTAGGAGAGTTTACAGTACCTTGGGCATGAACATGATGAGGAAAGTTGCTAGGCTCTGAGCAACCAAGCCAAATGCTACGCAAGCATCCTGGTGTTTTCCCTAAATAAGTTAACAGTTTAATTAACATCAATGGAAAATATACCTAAAATGGGCTAACACTTCAATAACCCGGATTTAATAACCCGGCCACCTGCATAGTCAAAGACTATTGCATACATCTTTCATTTTACAGTAAACTTTAAACTACGACCAAGTCGCTAACTAGTATTGGTAATTGTTTTAAATGTAGTGGAAACCTTTGCATAATTTACGTAGTGGGTATACATTGTGTGTAAAATGAAATATATCTGTAGATGACCACATTAATTGGGGTAAATAAATTTAAAAAAAAACTGTTGTATAAATATTACTTGAAGAATCCATCCTGCGACGGTCCATGAAACCCAAATTGGTACACTGACCAAAATAGAGATTCCGATGTAAGTAGACTCCCTATAGTTTTCACGGATTCCACGAGCCTTTAGTGCCAAAACTCCGACAACGATTATTAAGAATCCAATATACGACAACGTCATCAGGAGATGCGAATAGGATGACCCGCATTGTGCCCATAAAGGTCCTCCAAGAGCAGCTCCCTTTTATAACCCACAAAATTAGCAAAGAGTTAATTCCATGGCTAAAGGACATTAAGTTTCATACTTTTGCCTATACCACGATATATTTATGTATCCAATAATCGGCTTCAGTTATCCTGACTGAAACAGATTATCACTAGAGAAAAATGAATCGATTTTCCACATGCAAGAATTTTTGAATTTGCAACAATTACAAAATTAATAACTTTTAAAACAGCAAATTGAACACAGAACATTCTCCACCGAGATTAGAATGCAATAAATTAAATACACTATGATACATATTTTCTTAATTTTTCGATAATAGTACACACAATAATGGTAAAGACTCAATGATGTTCTTTGCAAATTACAGACATTATTAACCTATTAATCTACCCTCAGTACCAATGAAGTCTATATTATCTAAATATTTCGCACCCTCAGATTTTTTACTCAAAAAATTAATTCGCTAAACTTCTTATCTGTAAGTTATTATAACATTTATTTGATTTAATGTATTTAAGAATAAAAAAAGATTATTAAGTAGTCTAACAAGAACAAAATATTCATAATACCAATTTGCAAATATATTTAATTGTGGTACTTTATATGTTATTCTATTCGCAGTACTTAGAATATACGTAGGTACATGAAGTCATTTTGCTATAGTTTCAGGTATTCGCAATAGTTTGCAATCAGGTAACTTAACTGAACATAAAATCTAATATTATTATATAGCTACAATGCAGTTGTAAAACTTTTGGTTGGTTTGAGTACCAATAGAAGTAAAAATAAATACCTACGATAAGTTTAGATGCTATATTATGCTATTTAAACATTTTCAGGTTCTTCTGCTATAAAAATTTCTGGCTGATAAGAGTTCTTCAATTAAGTAAAGTAAACCTAAAACTGATTGATAACAATATCTTAATGTTAATAAATTTAAGCGATATACCATGACCAGGTCATGTACAAACGGAAATCTTTGTTCCATTTAAATCGTTAAATGCATTATAAACTAAAGTGATTGTAGGTCATCCCCATAGTAAATGTAGAAGTAGCTCTATTTACTGATGAATGGGTTAAGTTTCGGGGTAAACAAGGTTTAATTTACTTTTCTGCTTCTACTATTCATGATGACTGATTAAAATCTAAACAATTTGTAATACCTATCTAAATCTAATCATTAAAAGAATACACGCTGAGGTACATACATATAACACCTTATCTAGTGTATCGTCGTATGAGAATTATGTAGGATAATGGTTTTAGATATCGTATTATTCGCATATTATGCGTGAGTTACAGTTATGTTTGTTATTTTAATGCTAATTGCAACTTGTAAAATCACTAAATAGAAGAATTTCACTATCTTGGTTTTGAAATGTTTGTTTTATACTAAATAGACGCAATAATAAAAATAAAAATAATACTGCAATGAAAAGAAAATCATTGAACTTACCCTTTGGCTGTTTTAATTTAACTTTCAATGAAAAATAATCATTTTTGATCCGTAACAAATTGCGCATTCCATACTCCTACATAATTTACTCATAGTAATAATGATCTTAACGTAAACTGCACACTCTACTCGTCTGTCTACTTATATTTGTATAAAAAAATATACATACATGCCTAAGTAAACGTGTAGATTAGGATCAGATTGATGTGTTAGTTAAGTAAATTAAAATCAGGTTCACAATATATAAGTATATTATGCATAATATATAAATGCCATAAAAACTTTTACGTATATCTGGGGATGCTGCTGCACTAGAAGTAGAAAACATTATCCACAATTCAATAGGCACATAATAATGCATATTAATATGTACATGCGTAGTGTTCCATTGTATACTGTTGTGTTGGGATTTATGGTTTATCTTAAGACAATAAAGTCGCACCATATATATACCTCTAAAATAATATGCATTATCTTCACTAACACTTACTAGATACTCTAGTCTAGTCTAATTATCTAGATGTTGCACAAAGATGTTATACATCAATCACATTTTTAAAAACTTACAATTAGAAAGAACGGTGCCAGCAATACATTTTACTATCTAAACGACGAAGAATTAGTTCAGATGGTAATACTGAGAGTAAATTAATAAAAGATGTAAACTGTTTCTGTCCTAGATTAAATGATTAATGATAGACGCGTGCCAATATGATATTTATATTATATATTTAAAATTTAACAACATTGATTGGATGAACATAATGCTATAAATGGTGTTAAACATAATAAAAATTCAATATGATCTGATGATCTATGTGCCATCATAACATATGCGTAAAAATTCAGTTGTTCCTAGATAGATAAATATGAAGCAATTTGCATGATGGATTACTACATTGCATACGAACACTTTTCATACAAAGGTGTTATTAAATAAATAAGTTATAAAACCTTAATGCCATGAGTTCCAATTTAAAATAGTTTTGAATCACAGTACTTATATTAAATAAGGCAGAAATAATTCATGGTTGTGTATTTCAAAGAGAAATATAAAACTATGCTTAATTATTTTTAAGGTACGAATGTAGCTAATGTTACTATGATACTTTTAATTGAAAATTATAGTAGGGAGCAGTTTTGGCGATATTAAATAGATATTTTGAAAAATAATGAGGAAGAGATGACTTACGGTAAGAAATGGTGGGTAGACGATAGCCCATTGTGTGTCAATGCTGACTTGGACGAGTACGGCAAAAAGTAGAAGGAACCCCTGGTATGATGCTGGCAAATAAACACCGCTGTCCAAACTCAAGAGGAAAACACATTTGACCATGAGGACTGAAAATATGAGACTGTAGGCAATTCCAAGGCCTAGTCTCCCCAGGAAACATCCAGTTACAGATGGACAAATGGCAAAGATGAGGGCAATGGCTGAGCATAGGAAAAGGCCAAAGAGGAGCATTTGTCCAAGGAACAAATGCCGTCGGGAGGGTCCTCTAGCCTTGCACAACACGTAAACCTCAAACAGAACAATGAGTAGTATATTCAAGGAGGCGAAGGCCAAGAGGGGAATTGTCCAGACTTCCCTTTTGAGGAATCCCCCCATGATATTGTATTTGAATTCCGTGGAGTCCACTTCAGGGGCCCACATCCTTATCCAGGAATCCTCCGAGTCCCCTAAACTGTGGCCACTACTTCCACTGTTGCCCGTCATGTTCGCACTGCCAAGTTGTCCATGATGATGCCGAGTGTCGTCTTTGAGACTGTCTCTGGCAAGACTGTGTTGATGTTGGTGATGGTAATGGTGTTGCTGCTGCTGTCGCTCAACCATGTCTGTGAGCAGAGATGCTCGTGTTTTTAGAGGGGAATTCGCCACAGCTTCGGTCTGATTAACCGTGTCTTTGTCATTGGAGTTGCTATTGGCATTGCCATTACGTCTGGCCTTAGCTATAGCAGGAGATCTCTCATTATTATTGTTATCATTAGTATTTAGATTTGTGTGTGCAAATGGAAAAGTGGGAGCTGATGGTCTTTGACTGTGTCTCAGTGTTGTGTGGGATACGATCCCTTTCCTACTACTACTATTATTACTATTAGCATTATTGGCTTTGTTCGTGGTTGTTGGGGATTGTTGTTGACTGTTCTTATTATTATTGTTGTTGTTGTTACTGATGCTACTGGTGCTTCTTGGGGAGATTGAGACTGAACCTGTTGCAGATGCAGTTCGTGTCGGCGACATCGTTAACACATCTTTGTGGTTCTGCACACTCTCTTTGGGTAAAGATTGCACATGGCCGATTTTGTGAGACAAAACTGTGGTTGAGGAGCAGAGGTAAAGACTCAGGATGAGTAGGCATGTCGAAACACACAAACTGCGATCTCCCAGTCTCAGCATCCTCAGCTTTACTTCCATTTAGTCAACTGTCTGTCACCTCGTCATCTAGTAATCTTCCAACATCTGCTTCTGTTCTTGCTGCATTCTTTCATTGAGAGTTGATTGATTGGTGACTTACACCCATTCTCCGTTCAAGATTTTCTTGCACCTGTTTCACAGATCAAAAACCACACGTCAATCAACCCATTTCATTTCACCTTTTATCTAACAATTTAACTTAACTAAATATTTACCTCTCTCTCCTTAATTTATGCTTACCTTGCCTTCTAGTTCTACTCAATACTACCTTATCATCATCATTAGCTATAGTACCTAAGTACCTACCTACGTAACTATCATTTTGTTTTGTAAGCATCTGCACATTTTGCAGTTTCATATCCGCATATAATTTATTAAGTAAATAAATATACGTACATACATATATTTATCTTGCTTAATATTCCAATACATTTCTTTCACTATTATTATTTCCTTCCCAGTTTGCAATTTTGATTAAATGCCAAAACTAACACTCTTCTCTTATTCCTCCGTTATTTTGAATAATAAGACGTCTTTTCTGTCAAAAGTTCCTTCTCTGCATAAAATGGATAAGTATAATCCTTCTATTATTCATTGGTAGGTATAGTAGGTATGTACCTTTACTTAACTAACATTATTTATTAAGTGCTGGTAATGTGCTAGCTACTAGTTACTACATGCAATGCTACCAGTAGTGCTACCACATATAGTATGCAATAAAAAGATACAACTTTCGAAACAGTAAATTACTAATACTAATAAGCTATAAGGGTAAGAGTAAGACCGTCAGCTTGTTTAATTTCTTAGACACACTCACACACTGTCATTTACAGAATGAACCTGACATGCAATATTTTGCGAGGACATCGAAAGTCTTTCACCTGTCCATTTCGATTCAACGGTAATTCATTTAATAATTATTCATGAATGCAAATCTTGCAGATTCCTCATCTGCGGAAATTAAATACTTGATTCGCGCAAATATTATATCTATAGAGCCTAACGGAATATTCTAATTTACTTTCGATATTATACCTTTTAGTATACTATGTACTGTACTTTTTCAACAGAGTGACAGTGTATTATTGCCAGTTTTATTGGGATGCAATTATCTGTTTCCTCATTCTTCTAATCCAGTCTCCCCACAAGGATACACTTTTACTTACTTACTGTATAATACCCATACAAGGAGTAACTAATTGTAAATTGCAGAAATATGCGTTTGTTTTAATTGCTTCTCTGCACAAATGATAAAAATTCAATTCTGATCACACACAAAGGTCAACAACAGAGATGTATGAAGTAATCGCTAAGCTTAGCATTGACGATTGCACCTTCACGAATTATTCACCTCTATGATATGCTTAAATATTATATTCATCGCTAATCAAGTAATAAATAAAATTGTCCCTTCACTAATAGTTTTAGTCAGCCCTTGAAAATGCTTGTATCTGCATTTCTTTCCTATCCTTTTGCTTTGTCTTCTAAAGAATTGAGGTTTATTTAACTGGGTGAAATGCTAATAGGTAATATCTGTCTCACAATTGTACTTGTTTTGAAGTTAGGGGGTTCAAGACACAATATAAAATAAAACACATATATGAAATAAAGTGTAGTGTAAAGGAAATGATAAAAAGAAAATTTTCTATTCAATTGTTTTAAAATTTCCTTGGATTGCTAAGCACGTTTGTTCCAATTTACTTTCGGTAGGTACTGGTATGGTACTATACTAAAACTTTTACCATCTTGGCAGAAATTGAAAATAAATTGTAGCAAATATTGTAAGAAAAGAAGAGCAGCAGTCACTAATTGTAAATGACTTGACTAACATTATACAAAGAAAGCTTTCCCATTAAAACTACATCTGCCTTTGAAATTATTTAAAAGAGCTTAGAGTGCACTAATGTATAATGTAAACAGAAAGTCATTTTGTTACTGAATTAGGTTACTGTTTCTACTTCTATTATAACATCGGACCAATGGAATGCAAAATAATGGCCAAGCCAGGACAAGCGAAGCCACCTGTTCCTCACTAAAGTGTCGAGGAGAGAAACACGATTAAGTTAACACTCGTATATTTTTCTCACAGTAAATCATCACAACACAGCAGTAAATCACACATACATATAAAATAGAAACAATGTTATAGCCTAATGTAATAGCTTTTCCCGTGGTAGCACCTTTTTATATCGAGAATGATCTTAGGACGGGATTCGAAACAAAGATAAGAATTTATTCCTAAAGAACGGAATACGGAACATTAGAAGCTTGCTTCAAATCAATTCTTCACATCCTAATCTTACAATTAGTTAGTTTTACTGTAAAATGGCTATCTGACTTTAGATTCCTTCAAACTGAACCGTAACAATAATGCACTGATATGATATTATGATGTTCTACGGTAGCGGATATATGCACATATATAGATAGCACTATAGTACTGCTATTAATACCTGCCTTGTCTTTTCAGCTGGGCTGGTATTCTGCAAACTACATTCGCAATCTACACATATACCCACTAACTTGGTTGAACAGAATTATAATCATAAAATAAAGTCATAATCCTTTTCCTTATGATTAGTCTTCCTCCAATTGTCCATGTGGCATAGAAGGACTAACAGGTTTTTGTTGTATGATGCTTAAACTAATTCTTTTATTTCCTCTAATTTCTTATTTATTCAGCCAATATAATGATTCTAATGTCAAAATTAAAACACGAGTTTCGTATTTATATAAACAAGTATATAATATATATATATTAACATAATTGTAAGAGGAATGGTAGCCAATTTATAATATCTTTACTATATTTAAAAGTAGAGCACTACTTTAATATTTTTACTTAAGTATCTCCTTTTGGCATCTGCCACATATTCCATCAAAAAATTAAATTGTGGAGCAGAATGCATAGCCTTAAATATTTATTCATTCCTACGTACATCTTTTTAGGTACATACTATTATTAACTAAATTAGTTCTACACAGCTTTCCATTGCTTCACTTTTCAATTTTTTGAGTTGAGTAAAACGTTAATAAGAAGATCTCGGTAACAAAATCTCTGAATTTTTATAGCAGAGCAATTTATCTGTGCCATAAAATAATAAAACTAATGAGCATTATACTCATTTTCTTTATTCAATTTTTAATGCAAATATAAACCCAGTGTTAAACTAAATCGTTGGATAACTACCTACCCATATTGCTAATTAACCATCATGTCTTTACATACTTCAAGCATGAGCTACTCGATTATGTACAAGTATACTACGTAGGTACTGTATGACAATAATATATTTACTACATACTAATATTCCTATGTATTGCATACTTTTAATGTTTATAACGTCAATTAGTAATACAGAATGTAGAAGAAAACTAAAGTGTAGCAAATCTGATGTGAGATGGATTGCAATTGCAAAGGTAATTATAAAGTAGACGAGTATAATCGTAAGTAAAGTAGGTAGGTGTATAGAAAAATATAAAAACGTGTGCCATATCCATTTATCATCCATTCCAGTATAATGCCAAAAAACATCTTCCATAAATATAGAAATGATCTCAAAGATTATTATACCTCCTGTGTCTGTGAGTATGAAAGCTTCAGAATTGTTATCGAGAAAGATAGTCACAATAATATTAAGTTACCCCCATCAATTTATCTTAAATGGTTGTGGTTGTACCATTTAGATCTTAAAAGAACTCAATTAGCTTTCCATTAATTCTATTCAGCCTACCTTTCAAAACCACAGTACAAGTACAGAATTACCTTGTACTGTACCCATACATAAGTTTTGTAGTTAACTATGCTATGCCATTTGCATTTTTTTGTGGGTAATGCAAATGCAACTAAAGGGTAAAAAGGTAGATAATGTAAAATCAGACCAAAAACAGAAATACCTGCTTGTCTTAAAGATTTTACGCTTATTTGCTATTAGCCAACTCCAACTACTACCTTCTACCTATATAGTAACCATAGGCTTAGGCATTAAATCCAGGTAACAGCGATAAGTTTCTATTTTGTAGACCAGCAATTACTAACGGTTGGTTAAAATGTATGTCTGCTTGTCTGCATACGATGAAAATGCAAACAAAGTATAGTTCCCTTTTTTATTTCGCCCAAGCAATGCAGATGCAAGGCACAATGAATATTGTAAGCTTAAGCTCATTTAAAGCCTATACAATGAAATGACATCATTGTTCAAGTGCTAATTACGGAATATCATTAGAAGTTAGTTATAAGTAGGAGTATTATCTTACTTAATTTAACTAAATAAAAATCGTCATTACATTTATTTTGCAAAAGCAATCAAACTTTTCTTATCAATGTCTACCTACGGACATTATTATGCTAAATAGGTTTTCTCGTTCCGGTGATGCATGAAATTCATTTTCCACATTAACTGTAATTATAGCCTATATGCTTGCATGAACTAAATGTTGGGTTGGTAAACAATTAATTGCACAAACGAATGTCCTTCTACCTGCGCTGTAGCTGTGTATTGAAATTCCAGAACAAGATAATTTATGTATAACATAATGTTATGCAATTAACGCTAACTACTGAATTTATAATCTCTGCAACCAAACTGGTAACATCTGTATGTGTACATTTCTTACATAATGCAAAGAACCGTAATAGTTTTAACGCTTAGTTTGAATAATAGATAATAATTTCCTTTTACGCGATTAATGAAATATTTAACAGTAATGAAACAAGATACTTTGTGGAAAATCTAGTAAACACGACGGTTTGCTTTCCTTTAGGGCTTATTTGTGTATAAATTATATTATCTACAGGATTATTGTTCCTTTTCCCATTCATCCAAGCAGGTAGAGATACCTACTATGTATGCCTACAAACTGTAATTTCTATACTCACATACATCAGTCCAAATCAAACCAGTCTATTAGTATATTATGTTAGTCTCAGTATCCTACGTTAAATATTTATGCTTATTGTGTTTGCATGTATTTGTAAAGATTTTTCCATTACCTACGTTAGTAAAGTAATAAATACCTAACTGCAGACTTTGATTGAGCTACCGCCGCAGTCGTAAGATAGATTGATAAGTATATAATACCGTCTGAGTTTAAAATCTATACAATACACATATAAAAAAAATTGAGACAGGACTGTCAAGTAAATAAGTGAATATGAGACTGAAAGTAGTTCTACGTAGCCTATCCAATCTGCATGCACACGCATAAACTCAACTTTATTGATGAATTTGCAAAAGCAGTAGAGTAGGCAAAGTACCAGTTCACCATCGTGCACAGGTTTTTGTTGGCACCCATTCACTTTCAATGCATTGATTTTTAAAATGTCGTCATTCAGGATAAAAATGAAATGAAGCATGTTAAGAGAATTGCCTTTTGTTTTACATACGCACAATATCAACTACGGTTTTACTATCACCTAAGATCTTAAACTAACAGTTATGCATTAAATCACTACATAATGTAGCGTGCACTAAGTCTATCCGTATTCTGCCTTGTAATTAATTTTTTAAGCTAACTAGTAATTTAATTTAGTCCTTATTCTCACATACATTGAATTACTTGCACAGAATGACATAAGAGAACACGGAATTTACGGAACGAAGACAGAAGAGAGTTCAATTCACGCCACATCACACCAATTCAAGAAAATCAGAAACATTTATGCGTAAATTCAGTGATACGTAACAGAACTTTGCATAGGCTGTCAGGCTTAGATGGTTAGAGCAACTGCAACATTAAGATGCCCATAGAGCATGCCTGCTACAATTGATAGAGCAGAACACTAGTTTTAGTTTGCGAAGATGAGATGCGACTAAACCGGATATCAGGTAACAGATAAAGATGTTATTAACTTACTCAAAGCAGTCAAACGAATAACAAAGTAGGAATAGGAAAGAAATACTACAAAGTAGAGACGTAAGTAAATACAATACAACATTGTACTTATTTAATAACAACAGAATTGAGATTCAGACTACGATGACCTCGCGGTCGGATCTCTATGTAATGCACGTAAGCGTAAAATATCATTGATTATACAATACAATTAGTATCTACCTAACAAATAGTTTCGGTGTCTTATAAAAATCGGAATTACATTTTATTTCCACAAGGCTACTGTAATTTAACCGTGTATCGTGTATCACAAAGATATCCAATGACAGGAATTTGTGTGATGGTCACACTGAACTTTGATAGCATCATGTTTGTATGTACATACATTGTAGTAATCTTATTTATATCCCTAACCAAACAACTATTATAGCTTCTGGTCTTTATTTATTTTATTTATTTTACAAGTAAATTCACAATAACATTATACATATTTGTGTATATAAGTACAGTGTTAATATTTTTAAAATCTATTCTAAAAAAGGAAAAATAGTGGAGTCAACCAAACCTGACCAGACCAGCCCTGCATGTTTTATTTGTATGAGATAATACTGATAGTGTTATTATCTCTTCTCTACATGTATGTTTCTTTTTTCTTATCAATTTCGAGTAATTAGCAATCACTGTAAGGAGATTGTCAGAGAGTGTTTTATATTACCACTTTACGTATATTCCATAATTTATCCCATTTATACATGTTTAACTTGATGTTGGCAGCTGCATTGAACAAAATATGTATTTACAAGTGCAATTGCAAATTACTTTACAACAAGCTATAGTGTAATATATGTATTGTTGGTTCTAATATTACTATATGCATTGTCACAACACCATTATGCACCGATGCATAAAAATATCAGGTACATTTGCTAGCTACTTACTACTTACATGTTTTATTTCTTCAATGGATAGTCATATAGGCTAGTACAAAGAAGAACCAGGGTAAAATTTAGCAATACCTATATAGCTCTTAAGGCATCTCAATCTCGATTGAGGTCCCACTAATCTTAAATCTATGCAACCAAACTTAAACATAATATTGCATTGCAGCAGCTGTACGTCATGTTCGTGGTATTCCATTTTATTCTGCATAAAATCTCTTAAAAAAGCGACTCCGGTGCGGTAGCGCTTGTTCGATATATTTTGTACCTATTACCTTTACGTATGAACGTTTACCACAATTGGAAATATTTTGCATATTTAAAGTCTACTCTAATGTACAAGTAACGCGAGAGAAGCCATTTGGTTTTCTTCATGTCAGCGAGCTATCGGTATGAGCCACACATAAGAATTAAGCAAAAACTTTTAACATTTCGTCATAATGTTTTATATCTTGGAAATAAATCAAGCGTCACAAAACACTTCAACTGTGACATTCTAGACAACGACATGAGCATTTGACTTGTTGCGTATGTCTGCAAAAATGTATTTTTAGCCATTTTATGTACGAATTCATTTGATTTGATACTTACATACATGCCATTGGACTACTGTCTTAAGAAATAAATGTAAAAATTGCGAAAATAGGTACATTGTACGTTAATAGAGTATATAGCAGGTGCATGAAGGCACATAATTATTTTGTAGGTTTATTATAGCAAGCCCTATAATATGCTATAAACTAAATAGGCAGTAAAAATGTAAGTATTATTGCGCAAGGTGCATCTTCATTTTCCCCCTTTGCTTTGTAACAGATTCATGTATAAAATGAAAACTGTTAGCAATTGAATTGAACTGCCTATTTAGATAATATAGGAAATGAAGAAGTTTCATCGGGCTGGACTACATACAAAAGTACATTTGCTAAATAGATACACTTACACGCATTACTGAAAATTAACATGATCATTCATATTTTCAGGAATTTACTATTGTGTAACTGCAAAATAAATGCTTATTTAATAGCAGCATTCAAGTCAGGGGTTTTTAGTTATCCATTTGTAATTAAATTGCGCCAACCTATGTATCAATGTACTTTGTATGCACACAAGTTTAAACATTTGTACTTTTGTTCTAGCATTCTACTATTTGTATCTCTACTAAATAACCCTCTCAGCGTAAAATTCTATTATGAATTGCTGCACTTGACCTTCAAAGAATTTAATTGCTCATCTTATGTATAAAGTTCAATTGGTCAATGGACCCCATGTACATTTCTAGTAGATACTAACACTAACTAAAGTAACGCAACGCAGGTATACCCAGATTAATGACTTTGTCTTCACTGTTAGTGGTACGCTCAGCTAAGATAGAAAAGGCAAAAGGATTAGAGATCCTGAAACACCACGTACAATTAGAAGGATTTGATTTATATCATGTATATCTTTAATCATAAGATTCTTTTTTATATAGCAAGTACTAAGGTTAACAATTACAAGTCTAGTATAAATTATTGTTAGCCACTGCTGCACTGGGCACTGATAATTAAAATAACTGCAAATTACAAAGTGAGTTCCTAAACTAATGCTTCTTCTGTACATGCAGTATGTAGTTTATATATACCTATAAGTATTTATATAGATAATGTAATGCCTAAGCAAGTTCTGTGTTTAACAAGTATAGACATACATCTGATTTATTTATAACGTCCGTTCATTACACTAACACATTGGGGAAGCTGATTTGCTACTAGTATTTGTAGTTGTTTCATCAACTAAGATCTCATAACAACAAATAGTGACCTCCAACTCCATTATAGCATTTATAACACCTTTCTTATGGCTGCATCTTTAACAGAGTTTAGTAAATATTATCTTTATATGTACTTCTGGTATTAATACAAGACGGAGCAAGATATTTATAGGATGACTTACTTAGTACAATTAATGATTTGCTGCAGATAAATTCTCATCCTCTATAATACACTCATCTACTATTCTGTTGTGCTACCTACAGTACAGGGTCGTTTACAAATGCAAAAAGTCTTGGGGATCCTATTATCTAAAAAAGACTTCTTCATTTCATGATGGGATTAAATTCTTTACTGTTTGCAATACAGTACCCTGTACATGAAGAATAATGTTTTGGAGAAATATTAAATATGCCTAGGCAAGGTAATAAGTAATAATGCAGGCGTGCCAGCCAACATTACCATTAGTGCCACAAAAACCAAAAGTTCTACTCTGTTGAACAATACCCTATATTATATTGTACCTACGTATTTATGTATACTTCAGTTAGACAGCAGTTAGTAGGTAATCTACCACAAATTTTCTTTATTATTATGTTAGGTACGCAATAAAACACAACAAAAGCTGACCTACGCGTAACTATTAATAGAACTTTAAGCCTCGTCCTACAAGATGTATATATGTAACCTAATATATTATGTATAAAAATTACAATACTGCAATTGTAATATGATGTTATTATGTAGGTAATATTGACTTATTATATTCTAATTAATATCACTATTAATTCCACTTGCTAATTATTATTTAATTATTTAATTAGCATCGATCTAGTGGGAGTGGTTTGTAATTTTCTATGCCAAGGCAATTTTTTAACACCAATTAAATTAACTACTAATTAAAATGAAACAGTAGTTCAACTTACAAGTACTAGTGAGCATGAACGATTTGAATAAAAAATTAACAGATTCAAAACATGGTTTCATGACTCTTGTAGCATCTAATAGGAGTAATTACTCCTGTTAATAATTATGCATTGCTTCCTTTTGAGTAGGTACTTTTAGACTATCTTTGCAATCAAAATGAACAACATATTTACTTGTTGACTTCAACAAACTTTATGAAACCATTATGCTAGGAGTTAAATTAATTGAGGTTTTAGCAGTAGGTTTCTACTATTTTATATTTCCTTTCGGTTGAGACGGTATATAAATGCTTGTGTTTCATGTTGACAATTTCTGCAACACTTTAAGAGCCAAGTATATAAGAAATAAGACTTTTCGAATACCAGGATACTTTTATGCTAACCATGAATAGTGAGTTACCCAGCACATCTAAAGCTTCTCGTTGATCTACTAATTCATTACCATAATATCTTCTCTTGTCCTTTATGTACATTATGTGTCGTGGTATCAAAATTGGCCTTTTACCTACATAAAATCAACTTAAGATGCGAACCAAGTGTTACAGCTAACTCATCTATTTAAATTTTGCAAGTAAATCATTATTTAGTAAATAAGTAATACATAAAGGGCAATTATCTCCTCCCCGTGCGTACTGCTGAGCATAATAATGCATACACTTACGATTTGGTACTTAAAATAATAAGTAGGCATAAAAAGAAGTTATAGTTTTGCTTATGATCTCGTAATTGTATAGGCTACAGGTCTGTTGCTATAGGTACTTATCTAGGTTCTGTAATAAAGTGTGCAAACGCACAAGTCAAAGTCATTATTAGTCTCGTACACACATCGTGCTGGGTTACTTTATGTAGTTTAGTTTAAGTAGGTGCCTACTGCCTCGTCTAATACTCTCGCCATTCTTGTTCTTTCGTGTAGGTAAGCAAAAAAAGTCTCATCTCATTTTCAATACTCGCACTAACGAGTAGCAAATAACGTTTATCATTCTAAGATCTACATTTAGGTAACAATGAGATAAATTCAAGTCAAATCAAGTCAGTTTGTATTTTGTTTTGTACTGTGCCATACCCAGCGTGTACATAGATACATCTAATAATGATAAGAGTGGGGTTTAATGCACATTCACTGTAGTATTTCATTCTGTTGTTATAATTTTGCTAAAGGTTAAGGATGCACAATGTACTACATTGCCTAATTGCCTTGTTTCTACATAAATATCTATAGATTGAGTATTAAGCAGAATTCTTCTTTATGCTGTGTTGTTAGTAGTTGTAGTATTTTCTGCAAAGATTTACATTTAGAGCTTTGTTGTTGTTGTTGTTGCTTTATGTGAACTTTAGAATAGCACTGAAATGCATAGTTCTGACAGTAAGTTAAGCTCAGTAAGTTGTTTCTCTTCATCACGGTCTGATTGTCAATGGCTTATGATTGTAAACTGGTGACCGACAGGAGACGGGACAAACTGTATTTTACTTAAGATAGTTACTTACTTAAATTGGCATTGCACGCACTGTAAACTTTGAATAGTTGTTGATGATACTATATTGTATGCACTCTGTTTGTATGTATGTAAGTAGTAAGTAGGCATTAAGTATACTTTTCTCTGTAGGTTCACTTACATCAGATTCGATTTTCTTAAAACTTTTAGTAGAATAGGTGCACGTACACACAAATTCTCTGTATTTTTCGTTGTCATCAATCGAAACATTAATTCCTCCTTTCAAATCTAATACTCTTTAAAGTTTTCCTCAACATACATACAGTACACTCACACAATGTACATAAGTAATTTACAATGATACAATAATTGAAATATGGCAGTTTACTATTTGTATTATTGCTGCTTTCTTGTAATCTCGTATTAAATATTTTTTGCAAGTAGCGATGTAAATAATCCTTTGAGTAGCTAAAGGCATTTCTCACTTGCAAGCGCTTTGGCTTTGCGTATATTTATATTTTTGCTGGCAATGTGGTAAGGATACAAAAATTAAGAAGCTAACTAATTCCTTCCTTCCTGTTAAAGAGATAGTGGAATTGCATAAAGAATCATCTCCTTTTTAACATTCCGTCTATGTAGTAAAATAAAATGTAAGTTTATGCGAGATATTATTGTTATTTTATTACTACATCTATTATATTACTATGTATGTGGATATGGGAAGTAGATATAAACATTAACACTAACACTATTATTGTGACGTCCTAGCCACGCACGGCGATGACGTTGTATGTACTATGTACTTATTACTACTTACATAGAAAATCTAAGCCGTAGCGGTTGCTAACGATATGTATTGAATGAAAACACCATAGCCAACCACATAGATAACGTAGAATGCTATACATTATGTATCATTAGCTGTAAAATATAGACAATTTGTTTGTTTTTTGTCAACTTTCCCACACGAATTTCTAACATTACTTCTGAAATACGTGATAGAAAATTTACAGTAGTGACATGTAGGGACATATATCATTCCTTTACAGATTTGTTAAATTACTGACCCAGATTCTGTCTATTCAACTAAAATCGTAAGTTGTATGTAATGCCAGAATGTAAGTAGCGAAAATCTTGTACATACATGGAAAAATTAAGTATACAAATATTTGGAATTAAATCTTTTCTTCGATCTTTTATTTTCTAAAGTAGGAATGCTTACAATTAGTAGAATTCGCAACTTTCAATTGTAATTTTACTTTTATTTTAACGTGACTGTGACAGTAACTCATGAACCTTTATGTGGAAGTAAGCACTATGAAAATCATTGTGAAACACCAGGAAGTCAAGATTTCTCGAGATTTTGTTCTTTCGACTAATTCAATGTTAACAATTGTAGTAGCACACGGACAGAGACAGAGCTAAACGGGGAATCACTGCTATTGTTCAAGTGCAGGATGAAAACAAAAATAAGTAAGTACAATCAGAGCCTCAGTCACTGCTATAAACTAGAACTACCACACCGTGGCAATTTGGAAATGCTCTATCATTATTTGCTTCTTTTATTTGGGAAATCATGCAGGACGAGGCATAAGATGATACAAATATAAATGGAGATGAATCGGATTAATCAACGTGCATATGCATATGGGTACAATTATAATTAGATAGTTAAGCTACCAACTCATTTCACTTATCATTACATACTGGCATAGTAATATATTGTTTTGTGTCTTCACTCTTCTGGTTGAAAAATGAAAGTTAAAATTATGTTTACGCAGCTACACAGATTACGCACAATTACTATATGTATATTATTTACTTATAAAATAAAAATGTTATGTGCAATTTAGAAAACAATTTGTACTCAATTGAAATATCCAAATATTAAAGCAACATCATAAAGCATTTGGGTAGCTAGGTACATATTAATGTTGTTTGCTTATTCCAATACATAAGACGAATAGAGATAAAATTTTGGTATTTGTAAATTTACTTATACAATCATCATAAATAAAATCTCTTCAAAATCACAATTGCTGAACAAGCAACTTTAAAAGTACCAACGTCATAATTTTAAGAAAGTATCTGCCTATATACTATAAGTATCTATCTAAATTATGTACCGATATGCCCAAACACTTCATATAGTTCGTTAGGACTAAAAATGGACATACATGCATATTTATGCATATTAATATTAAGTTTAGCATGCACATAAAAACTTTTTTTCACAGAGAAATATTACACGAATTATGGGAAAGCCCATTATATTCACTCTGAGATTTTATGTCCCATTTAAAACTGTCACATCGTTATGCTTAATGTAAATTCATGACCACATCTATTGTAACACATACTGTGCTGCAAATGGTTCATCAAATACATAGTGCTTATTTCTGTTCTAAAATAAAGCGTCCAATGTATAAAATATGGGTAAGGATTTTTGAGACCTTGATACTGTGATGCAACCATGTGAAGTATGTTTTATTTGTTGATTAATCTCCGACGTTATTTTAGGAAATTACTTTACAAGCAAATATTTGGCCACTTTCGTCTTCACAAGGCTACAAAAATTAGAGTCTTTGACCGATTGGAAAAAATGAAATAGGTATTTAGTTGTAAAATGATCTTGTATGGAGAAACAGATCATGTTGTACATAACCTATATACTACATTGTATAATACACACAATGTAACCTATCTTTCAATATATACATAGTTGTTTATGATTGCCCTTTAGAAAAGCTTGATTATCGAAGTAGATATAAATTTTTAATGACATTGAGAAAGATTATGCAAATCAATTGAGCTAATGATTATCAAACAATTGCTTAGTGAGTTGCTTTCATAATGATATACCTAAACATGTAGTAAAATCCTACCACTAATAAAAATGGTAAAATAGTAGCTACATTTATCGAGTTATCCTGTCGTACAAGGAATAAAGTTTCTAATAGTGTTCATTAGAAAATAATGAATGTGTAGTAGGATGATAGTATTAACTAATCTTCGGAAATGGAGTGTTATAGAACGGCCTTTTTCTGTCCCGTTCGGAGCTCTGATAAAACTGATACATCTGATAGAGTCGAACGTGAGATTAAAGCTTATAACTTATAAGGCAATCAATCTAAGCTTTAGTAGTAAATGTTTTTCACATCACAGGCAGGATAACTCCAACTGGTATAATATTATTACAATTTTACAATAAGCATAATACTACTTATACTACTTCGAGCATACTACTACTTGTTTGGTTTGGTTAAATAGTATTGCAATTGCAGCAGGTGTATGCAAAAGCTAATGGCATTTAATGACTAATGACTTTTTATAGTACATACTGCGTTTAGTACATAGGAGAAGACGAGTGACCGTGTGTGTATCTTCTGTGTACATAGCGTAATGCTATGTCTATATAGTTGATAGGTTATAAATGTTATGTTATTGTGCGCCTATCCTAACCTAAAGTAACGTAATGAAAGATTTAGTTTGGGTTCTTAGTTAGCTCTTTGGTTTAGTTTAGTGCACTGTTGGTCTGGTTGAGGGAACGTCAAAAGAGCATGAAAGTACTGAAACCAGTTTGAAGTTAGAAAGAAAGATATTTTAATTTTTTCATTTAATCGCATGCAGAAATGTTGAGTTGAAGAAGTTTATAAGAATGTAGTAGCACTTCCAATATACTATCATTCGGCATATTATAAACAAACATAATATGAAGATCATAACATAACATCTTCCATTACCTGGTCCCTGCTTTTTACTTTATACAGCAAAAGTTCACTATACCATTGTATATATTTTACATTGCATAAAGATACAGACTGACTAGTCTTGGTCTTGATATGGCTATGTAATACAGAATAATATAACACACATACAGATAGAGAGATTCATGAGATTCAATTCAACCCTTCATGCAACTGGCTGATTGTCAGATGAGACTTTTTAGCTTAACTAAAGTTGAGTCGAGTGAAGAAAGAAGACCACGATGAACTATGTAAGTAGTAAGTATCTATCTTATTTATAAGATACTTTTAAGTCGGTGGTATGGTGCACATTGGTTTTGGTTCTTCTTTAGAGGTCGTCCATAATCATATGTATCCTAAAATACACTTAGAGAACAATGGGGTCTTCGCAAATTATGATATAATAATATGCTTCCATGAGTTTACATAAATGCATTAAGAGATGCAGTATATTTTATAAACAATATGTACCTACGTAGATCTTTGCCTTTTATTTGTCTGAGGATCAACTAACTTAAGAATCTTTTGATAGAATTCATTAAATTGAAATTTTAAGTAATATTTTATAACATAACTCAGTGCTACAGAAGGAGGTATTACTAAACCTTGAGTTTTCTACAAGTTAAGACTTTTCTATTTATGAATCATTTACCAAACATAACTTTAGAAAATTTGTCCATAGAAGATGCTTTGGATACACATTTAGTGAATATCCCCTTATAATAATATGTGCTTAGGTAGCTAAACATAATTTATTATGATCCATTTATGTGGATAGATTAATAGAAACGCTACACTAACGATAGCGCTCAGGCTAAAGTTAGCTTAATAATTGTGGGTACGGATCAAGGTACCTTAGTTATTAGACTTTAGAGTAAACGCTACATAGACAATCTCATCTTTATAATACAAAGTTTGCATCTCTGTTAGGCACAGGTATCTGTATTCTTAGGAATTCGCCAACCGAACACTTGTGTTATTTTCACAGGTATAAAGCATGGGAATAAAATTGAGCTCCAATCCAATATTGCAGATATAACAATGCATGCATGCACACATACATGCATAGCATACACACATACTTAAAATGTGAATACTTAAATGTATGCTGATATCTGCTGTAATAGTTAGTAGTGCGTGAAATTCGACTACTATACAATACTTTACATAGCCATTTAAGAATTATAATAATATTATCTGCCTACATATATAAATTATAGTCTGTGAAAGAACTGTAATTTGTTCGTTCTTTCTTGGTGGCTTCGCTTGGCGTGTAAAACCAAAGCAAAGCAAACCACTCACACACAAATTCTCGTAATTTTGCAAAACATTATACCTAAATACCTACATGCTACAATGTATTTATGCAGAAGACTGATTTGTTAGAATTCGCATTATTATCTGGCTGGTCAGTCAGTCTCAAAATCTCACTAACTCACTCATTGCCAGGTATACACTGGTGTTTATGCAGTGGCATTGCAATCAGTTACTCCAAGTCTCATGTTTCAATTTTCCTAACCATAAAATATCTTACCTAACGTAAGTATGTACTATATTACGTACAATAACGCTGCAAACTGTAACATAATCATATTTAGCGTGTAATACACCACAATATTTTCCGAAAGTAGCATACCATAAATACATACAGTATAGTATGTACCAGTTATAAACCTTAGGTATGTACAGTAGTATGTAGATGCAGGTAACGTACGTACCTTCAAAATATGATTGTTTTTTCTGCTTAATGAGAGTGACACGAGTGTGCATTATTGAATGATGCTTTTCTCTAGTTAAGGCTGCATTCAATTTTGGAGTCATCTAAAACTTTCTTAATACTAATCTCTGATAATCAAATTCTTAAATATTGCATTGACAAAGCTAAAACATATTAAACACCCATATTTCACATACATAATTGGAATTTACAGAAATATACCGAATATATACGTATACAAGCGTCTAGTAATTAAATGAATGACTACTATTTTGTATATTTGCACTATTGTTAGGCACATCTACCAATTTATTAGCCAAATGATAATAGTACTTCAAGTAAATGTAACCACATGTATAATAAGTCGAAGTAGGACCAGAGTGGAAAGACCACATGCAAATAACACATACCTAACCACAATTGCAATACCAGAACGCGGCATCGTATATTACGTATATTATAAATGTACGTAGCATGTAGGTAATAATTCTGTCTGTTGAATGCAAATAGAATGAAGTAGAGTGTGTAGCGTAATTACTATGGAATAATAATTGTGCTTTGGTATCCTTATTAATATGCTGTGCTATGCAATATAAGATTTAAATTACTTTTCGAATTGTTCTCCGCTCTCAATCATCCAAAATACTATCTGAATGGCCAGCCAGGTTTAGTTAACAATAGACGATACACAACACAATCGAAGAAATTACATTGTTCTGTGCACTCTGACTCTATTCGTTTGTGCACCTCTAAGACGCAAATCAAAACTACCCATATTTTTAATATCTATATACATAAGATGAACGTTAGAGATCATTTGTTAACATATTATCAGTAATTAATTTCAACAATATTCCCCATTACATTCATTTCAAACATTGAAATTAAATTCATTTAGGAGACTTTGCAATCTAACTCTTCTGTAATTAGGTATTGTATTGTAAGTAATCTCAATTTGTAATGTAGTAATGCAGCATGAGAATTCATAGAAATACTAGCATAGAATAATCATACCTATGCAAAACAATAACAGTTGAGCCAAAATGATTTATTTTCCATTCTTCAAACGACAGAAGGAAAATCATTTCAGAAGCCTACTATACCGAATATATGTAATATATGTATATTGTTTCAAATAATATGTTGTCTTGTCATCGCATCGCAAGCTTACTGGTGTAGGCGGTAACAGTTGTGTGTAAACCTATACGAATATTAATTTTTCCTTTAGTAGCGCAATAATTTATGGTTACAATATTATTTATTTATCTCTTCGATCAAATCATGAGGAAACTAATGAATTTCAAAAACGCCAGCGTTTTCCTTTTCATTGATTGATAGTTTAACTATTCAATACCAAAGCTTAGCTATTGAAAACGCCATAATAATGCACGTACCATAAAGTAGTACTATCTATTATGAATCTACTTGGCTACCAAAATGGTAAATGCAAAAGGAACATATTTATTAGCAATAGTAAAGAAGTAACTAGCTGCTTTCACACTGAAATGCTCGCAGATAATTATTTTACCGCTTGGTTAGCTGACTGATTATTGTGATTGCACATACGAACTTATATATTCACATATTTTAATGTATGTTCTCGTGTATTTTCTAATGCAAAACTATAAGCCCCTTTATTCTAACTATAACGAAACTTTTACTATGCAAAATCCTTTTCAACAGCTAATGAATATCGAAAAGTTGACACGATAAATGAACTGATAAATGTAACAGTGTACCGCACAACATATTTCATATTATATCTTCAGACCAAATCCATTCATAAAGTCTTAAGTCTTTCTTGTAAATCCTGATATAAATAGTACATACAGATAGTAGGCAAGGAAATAAAGTTAATAAATTAGGCACAATACCTAAATATCTCGGCTCTACTCATTTAAGAACATTATTATAAGTAAAATACCCTTTATGAAAGGTACTTGCTTGGTAGCTCAATTTATTTATGAACCATGAGTGTAGTTGCAGTGGATACAACGAATTCTAAATTACAGAGCTGATTGAATCAAAAGAAGTTTCGTTCGATCCTAAATACGAAGCCAATATAGCACTCGCTACCATAGTGGATAAATACATGGTCCTTTTGGTTAAATATGAATGTGTAGAGGAGAGTAATAAAAATTAAATTACTGATACTAAATAGAGATATATGTACGAACGAGGAAAGTTTCTTTACCTATACATTAAATATCATGTCTCCTTTTAGTTTACATAAACATTTACATAGGTACTACAGATACTTATTCACACTAACGCTAACAATCAGCTTTCTACGCGTTGGCATTCCTACTTCCACATTACATTACACTTTAGAAACATGACTTAACTGCTAAAGTACAATACATCTAACACTTTTAATTAAAAATACTACCGGAAAACTCCATGCTAAATAAAGTTCATGAAAATAAAGTTCGCAGCAAAAGTTCCACATTTAAACTACTAATATAAAAAATTTACTGACGATATTTACTAACCTGTTGATTTATGTTGAATTATTTGTGAATAGGAGTAGAGAAAAAACTTAATAAAGTTAAATTTTATGCGAAGTACATGTGCGACGAACTGATTCCAATGACTTCAATATACTAGACCGTAGACAGAGGTAATTGTCTCACTCACAATACAGATAGAGCACAGCAATCCGTTGTTTTAATGACACAAGACTAAGACACTTAGAGGTAATTTCAGTTTCTAAAACTTAAGTATAAAGAGTAAATCTCAATTCTTCCAAATTAAATATCCAGGAGAACTTGAGACTCTAAGTATGATATGATATGAGCACATGTGAATCTGAATGGGGAATGGTATTAAAATACGGCTGCTCTTCCAAATAATTCAATTAATAGGGAGAACGAGAGGTAATCTTCTTCACCCCTATCTCTGTCTTATATTGTAGAGTAAGTAAGTGAGTGACTGTTTTATTAGAGTGTGGATATGAATCTCTGGCTTAAAACTAACTAAGTAGCTGCACACACACAGCACGACACGATAGTTGAGTAAGTAAGATATACTCAATCTCAATCTTAAGATTAGCAAAGTAGCAAAACAACCTCCTCGGCCGACACTTTACTGCTTACTGCACTAACTACTGTGTTGTGGTGATGAGACAGAAAATTCAACGAGTTAAGTGCAGACTGTAGTAAAATAAAAACCTAGGAATACCATTATGTCGATGTGCAGACCATGTATGTAGAAATATTTCTAGTAGTCTTTACTCTTTACTTATTAAGATGCTTTAATAGAATGTGCTTGCATTTTGCAGTGTGTTTTAGCAAATTGAATAGGGAAAATGTACCTTCTCAGGCATCAAATGTAACCATTACATATACTAGACTTGCTAAGTTAGTAGGCAGAGGCACCTACTACTTACTTAAAAACGTGCATGAACTTATGCTACTTAATTAAATACCATATTAATCATCATGTTATATTATTATCAACATTGAATTTTATTTATTAATCCATCATTATGTAGATATGAAACATATTACAAATTAAATTCTTTTAAGTTTGATGCATTAAGATTGGTTTTGTGATTTAATAATACACTAAATATTATAAATGCCAAATACGGAATATTTAAAGTATCAATGTAAATGAAAATCCGACATTGCAACCAGCATTTACACACAATTATACAGCAAATGAACTACATGCTACAACATTACAACTACAAACGACTTTAGAAGAACTGTAGGTATTTCTAGAACCCATGTGAATAATAGTGTGCAATTGTTAATTAAATTAGCTAATGATGTACAACAAACCGAACCCAACCCGGGACAAGATTGCATACTGATGATACTGATGTAAATGTAATTACAAATTACAACAATACAAATAATATGCAAAATAATCAACCGTTTGGATCATGGAATGCAGATTAATGCGAGTGTATCTAATTAAAATAAACATGGATTAATGCCTAAATGTTGGCATAAAATAGGAGGTAGAATATTATATTTATTACTAATATGGTTACTATATTTTCATAGAATTTCTAATTTTTATGTTTTACTCTATTATCATTATTATTTTATGCTATGTAATAATATATGTAATATGTACCACCGAGGTAATTAGTTAATTTTTGCGATGAGAATGAGACAATCTCTTCCAGTAAATATTGGGGACAAGGGAGACGGCAACCGAGAGCAACTCCCGCAAAATTATAAATTAATTCCAACTCCTCGGAAGAGAGAAACGCACCCGCCAATACCATACTTTTTAAAAATCAGCTTATGGTAAAGTTGGCCTCCTCGTTCTGTCACTTTGCTTTAGTTGTTAGTTTGCAATTTTACATTGCAGGTTGATTGGTGTTGGTATCGGTTGACGTCGCCGTCAAATTTTAGGCGACTTTTGATATATTTTCATACGACATTAACTTAGGTGTATTTAATCAGTGTGACAATTAAAGGATTAGGATTTATTGTACTCGGCGAATTTAGCTACTTCGTGTAACATAGTTAAACTTGGTAAGAGATTATTTTTTCATTTTTTGCTGACGAATCAAAATAACACGACACGACAGCGTGTTTTGACTCTCCGTGCAACATAAATATGATATGGACGTATTGCCCGATATTATTTTATAAATCACACATTGGCAATAGTTGATTGATGGGCAGAATTGTCACGTCTAATTTACTACTGTGCTCTTTCTTACAGGTGACTGGTGAAAATATAACTACAGAAATTCCGACTGTCAAGACAAGACATAATTACAAACTTTTCGGTTTAAAAATGGACGACCTATTTTTCTTGGGATTGTATGCTGCTGGTACTATGACACTTTGTTTTGTGTTATGGGTCTTCGTCAAAAAAACGGCCTTTGGAACTGAATCTTCGGAATCCCCGGATGATGCCAATAAAGGTTTGATGTTTATTTGATTCATATATCCAATATCATCATTTCATTTACGATTTTATTGCAAAGAACTGACTTTTTTATTCAAAGAAAGAAATCAGGCGCTTTAATTAATGAACTATGTCATTGCTTGATAGTGTGTACTGCACTGATAGATACATAATATTATTCAATCTAATTTAATTTCAGAAAAGCGGAATGAACAACACACTAAAAAGAAGAAGCCACCTCCCGTGGTGGAGAAAAAGTCATCCAAAACTAAACGTAACGGTACGGAGGAAACAACAGTTGCAAAATACACTCACCCGTGGTTGGTAACTAATCTTAAAGGCCATTCTGAACCCGTTGAAAGTATTGAAATAAGCTTGAGCGGAAAATTGATGGCTTCTTGTGCACCTGGTACGCAACGACTACGAGAATGATTTTTTATTATAAAATGATTTTTAATTATGCAACACTCTTAGTACCTCATTTATTTTGATATGTATAATTAATACCTGTTTGAATATCTAGCCGTGTGTTGGTATATGGATAATATAAATTGAAAATTCTTTTCAGATCGAACTGTACTAATATGGATGGCGAAGGACTTTTCCGCCAAAGATCATAAACAGATACGTGTCAACATTGAATTTGACCATGCTAATCGTGTCTTCTGGAGTCCTGATAATAAAGCTTTTATTGTGTCAAAAGCAGAACAAAAAGAAATAGAAGTTTTTAAATTAGGAAAGAAACCAGATGGTTCTATCGGTAACATTCAGTCAGCTATAAAGTATAAACAGGTATCCACTAACTCACTCATTATGAATTTCTGTGATTAACTAACGCATAGTTATATCCTAATTAACTATCAACCAATTTACTATTAAGCTGAACGTAATGTGTTATTATATTATTGTTTTATTTTCCCTAGATACACACTCAGAAAATTGTAGGTCTTGGTATTGCTTGCAATGGAAAATGTGTTATGAGTTGTTCTGCTGATGGTGCTATGATCATTTGGGATCTCAAGGGGAGTGTTCTGAAAGAATTCAATGTGTCATTGGACCAAACTCACTGTGCAAAAATTTCTCCCTGTGGACGTTATATAGCAGCAGGGGGAGATAAGCTTTACGCTAATAGATATAGCTTAAAATGGGATGACAAGACTTTGCAAGATGTAACTACAATTGATCAATTGAAGGGCCATGAGAAAGGAATTTACAGTCTGGATTTCAAATTTGATTCTACTATGATTGTAACGCTGTCCAAAACTGGAACGTGGAGACTTTTTGACACCACTGGTACAATTTCTATCAAAAAATTCTTATCATAGGCTTTAACTCAGTAACTGGTTTAGCACATCATTCTTCAACAGGGTCTCGTGTTACAATTCCCACAACCGGAAAGGTGGACTCGGCTTTATTTGTTGACTTGGAAGCTTCTCCGATTGTTAAGATGTCTGTTGATGCCTTACTCGTCTTTGTCGGTGTGAAACGTGATGTAAAAATATTTTCATCGTTTTCCGGTGACCTTATTGGGAATTTGGAAAGTGTTCATGAAGGTACGCAAACAATTTTCAGATATGCAGTATCTGTAATTTTAATAATTATGATGTACAGTTCTTTTACATAAAAGTATTACTACGCAATAATGATAGCTTGAATACAGAGTTTATTAGTTTATATTTTAATATCTTGTTCAATAGGATACATTCAGGACATTGCGTTGCCAATTGACAGCATGCACTTCATAACTTGTGGGGACAAAACTATCCGAGTTTTCAATAATATTGTCGGACTAAAAGAAAAAATACGTACGACTAAAGCTGCATTGTTGGACAAAAACCTCACTGAAGCTCTGAAACTTCGTCTTGAAGAAGATGTAGCTCGAATCAAAAAAACATTGCTACCACTGGAACAGAAGAAGTAATTGGCTCTGTGCCTTCAGAAAATTCAGAATATTGCTCATTGAAAGTCAGTTACATACAATTACAATACAAAGCGTTAGCGATAGTGATACTTATCTCTACTGAATATTTTCAATTAATATGAGAATGCAAACACGAACATCGTTTTACAAAGACTGTTGTTTAACCTTAACCATTTAATACACTAACTCTAATATAACAATAAATTCAGATAAACACATGTAATTGCATTAACTTATTATTTTAAAATGCTATTTTTCTAATTAAAATTGAAATGCATTATTTATACCTACACTTAATACGTCTGTCTGCAATAATCATCCGCTTTGCATATATACCCATAATACAACCTGCTGCCTGCCAGTGATTACATCATGGTTAATATTTAAATCCATAAAAACTATTTATATTTGCACAAACATGCCGCAGTTGGGGGCTAATGTTTCCCGGTTTCCCCAAAAACTCAAATATCTGTACGTATATTACTAGTATAAATTCTGTAAATATTTTGTTGCAATTGTACGCATTTTTGAATAAGAAAGGATTATCTAAATGTGTATATAATGTGATATCAGCGCAAGACATTTTATTTTATATCATATACCATTTTGTATCAAAACTGTCATTCCATTTTCCTTTTTGTGTCAAAATGGTCCTTCCAATTTCACATCATTCCAAAA
>JAQFYC010001462.1:0-34155 GCA_034694165.1 Tomocerus mixtus | reverse complement strand
TTCTCTTATCCTATGGCGAACTCGCCACAAATAACCTTAAATGCATGATGGAATAGATTTGTGTGCAAAATGTGAATAGAGTAATAATAATAGTTATCATTGAGATTAATTAATAAGCAAACAGTTGTTATTTATGAATGTGTATTGTATTAGTGATCATAATGTGTAATATGATTGTCGATTATTATTATTTGTAACATGGGCATTAAGGTTGGGCTCAATAGGTTTAGCAACCTATTGAGCCCAACCAATTGAGTGTTATAAATTTTTCCCCGATCTGTGGTAGGATGTTTAATTTTAATGTCGGTTGACTACTTCTTACATAATAAATAGTATTGAGTAGATTATGAAAAGAATTAGGGCAGAATTCGTTACAAAATTATTTTGCAGAGCACTTTTTTAAATGAAAAGACTAAATTTGTTTGATAAATCCGTCATTACTTGATTTTTACTTTTACATATTTAATTAGGATAATATTTTGTTTCTCACTTTCTCAGCCTATTCATCTTTAAGACTTTAAAATGTAGCTACATGAATTAAAGTGAGCAACATCCATTTTGGATTGTCCTAAGGGTCCCTTGAAGTTCAAGAGATTAATTAACATTTAGAAAATGTACTCTGAAAATTAAAGCTAATAAATTCAGCAGGAATTTAGAAAATCCATAACGGTGGTGTAAGTTATTCGATTCGATCATAAGTTGAAGCTCCAGCTGTGCCCACCAATGAAATTGCATACTCCAGTTAAAATAGTTATGTCTACCAGCATGGATTTTTACTTGTACATAAAATAGATTTTTCATTTTTTCAATTAATTAACTTCGCACAACAGGTAACATCTTTATTAATGTTTATTTAACTAATAGAAATGTAAATAATTTACGAGGGTGAATATGTAGGCCAGAATTTCTGCCTCTGGAAAGGATAAGTGGGCAAATCGACAGTTTTTCTTTGAAATCCAGTGTCAAGCCCCGCCCATTTTAAATCCAGGCCATTACTAAACATATTAGCTAAAGAAGTCAGCCAGCTTTTCCATGAATTTTCATCCCTCCTCAAACTTGAGATCCACATGGAGGTCGAAATATTATTTTGAGGCAAATTGTTCATCGCTAAGCTTAAGAGAGTAGGGTAGGGACCCACTTCGATGAAAACGTTGCACCCCTGTTCCGACAAAGTCTGGACCCCTTGGTCGAATTTCACCGACTCGGTTAACAGTGTCCCCCAATATTCCTCGTCGTAAATAAAATGGGAATCTCCTAAAAGTGTTCCCGTGAGTCCAGATACGTAGCGACAGTTCCCCAATGAGAAAGCAAATGAAGAAATGATCTCCTCAATTTTATTTTCGATTGCGACCTTGCAGGATTTTGTGTAAAGGGCCGGGCGACTATTCTGGGGACTTCGGATCACCTGGATTCCTGAAGAAACGGCTGACTTTGCAAATTCTTTCAACTCTTCTGCAAGTCCGGAAACAAGGAATTCATTTTTGGAAGTGTGACCAATAATTTCAACTGCAGGAAATTTATTCATCAAAGAAACTGCTCCAGGGGCGTCCCGTTTGGATAATACGGAGAGAGTGTCAACAAGGGGAAGATTCTCCAGGAGTTTATCAATTTCAACAACTAATTGCATTCCATCCTCAACAGAAATAATTCCAGCCGCAGCAGCAGCGGCGTATTCACCAACTCCGTAGCCCAAAACAGAGTAGGGGGTAACCCCCACACTTTCCCACATTTTTATCAAACCGTATTGCATTGAAAATAATAATGGTAAATTAATTTTCTTGGATTCCTCTTCAATTGCCCCTCCTCCTGGAAGTATAGACACACCCCCATTTTCAAGAGACACTGTATTGCATCGGTCGATCGCAGATTTAAATGCAAGATTCGATTTGTAAAGCATTTCGGGAATTTTCACACTTCCTGCTTTACATTCGTCGTTGAAAATAAATGCAACTTTGCGTTGGGGATTAGTTGACATCCCCTTATTTGCCCCTCCTCCTAAGGAAGATTGTAAATTCTTGTCTTTGAGACTTTGAATAATTTCCTCGTGATCCGAGCCGAAAACAGCAAATCGGAGGGGCAGAGCGGCTTTGGTTGTATTTACATTAAAAGTAATATCTTCAATAGCTATGTTTTTATTTTCTTCCAAATATTTAACGTATTGGTTCCGGACGGCGTCCAGGCCTTCATCACATTTTGCAGAAAGGGCCAGAATGTGCATTGGCCTTTCCGTAATCTCACTATTAGAGGTGGGATTACTTTTTACAAAAATTGTTTGTTCTCCAGGACCTTCTTCCAAAATTACGTGTGCGTTTTGTCCTCCTAATGCAAAAGAACTCAAACCAGCCATTCGAGGGGCATTATCGATTTTCTCCCATTTTTCGCAAACTGTGGGCACGCGGGAGGGAATGGAGGCAAAATTCAAATGCGGGCTTAACGTTTTTAAATTGATGTGAGGTGGGATCGTTTCGTTTTGAAAAGATAGAATAACTTTCATGAGACCGGCAAATCCTGCGGCAGCTTCGGCGTGACCCTGTTGATATTTAATTATAAATTCGAAATGTATTATTACAGTATAAGGACGAATCAATGTATTTTTCCCCTACAGATCGATCCCATCCCTAACGACCGTATTTTATCAATTATGAATATAATTTTACCATATTAGTTTTCACAGAGCCAATAAGCAAATCCCGTTTCCTTTCTCTGTTGTAGTATCCTGAAGCTAAAGAAGATATCTCAACCAAATCCCCGACTTCGGTTCCAGTTCCATGTGCTTCAATGTAAGATATTTTTCCCGGAGAAACTTTAGCATCCGCCAAAGCGTTTCGAATGACTTTTGTTTGAGCAAACTTACACGGTGTCCCAAAAGTTGCACTTGTAGCATCGCTGTTGACGGCAATTCCCCGGATTATTGACAGAATTTTGTCTCCATTGCGAATTGCGTCCGGAAGGCGTTTCAGAATGAAGGTGCCACAGCCCTCAGCCCTCCCGTAACCGTCGACTTTGGCGTCGAATGTTTTGCACCGTCCATCTGGAGAAAATACCATGGAACCGTATTTTCCAATTACAGGATACAAAATTAAATTGACTCCGCCCACGATTCCAAGATTTGTTTCCCCACTGCGAAGACTTTGACACGCTTGGTGCAGACTGTACACAGATGAAGCGCAGCCGGCGTCTATTGACCCATGGGGACCGTGAAGGCCCAAAAAGTAGGAAATTCTCGCCGCCGTTCCCCCCAAAGCATTTCCAAGGTACGCCAAGTGGAATTCGGCAAGCTCAGGCTCGGGGGAATTCTGCAACACTTTTTCGTAGTCGTTCGACCATACTCCGACAAAAACCCCCGTGCTCGTCCCTTTTAGTGTTAAGGGATTTATCCGTGCCTTTTCTAAGGCCTCCCACGTCACTTCGAGTAACAGACGCTGCTGGGGATCAATCAAATGAGCTTCTTTAGGAGGAATGTTGAAAAAGTTGGCGTCCATCTCATCCACGGGGCATTTTAGAAATCCCCCACGTTTTAAATGCTTCACTAGATTTTCGTAACAGTGACGATCCTTTGGCACGTCCGTGGTGGCATCTTTTCCGTTTTTAAGTACCTCCCAAAATTCTTCGGGGGAATTCGCCTCCGGGAAGCGACAGCTCATCCCGATTATGGCGATCGCATTTTTGTCTTCGGAATTGGCACTCATTTCTAAAGAAAAATATTGAAAATATTAATATAAATGAAATACTTTTCAAAATTGTTTGAGAAATTGCAAATTTTGATATAATATGTGAAATTTCTAGGCGAAACTATTATTGCGAATTAAGAGTGAATTAATTCTTTCGTAGTATTATTAGGTACAACTTAAAGAAAACAATTAATAGCCAATTAAAGCACAATGGGGCACAGTTTTCCACATTTTTTGAAAACTAGAACATACACTGAAACATTTTAGGAAACATTTGCGAATTAAAAGTAAAGGGTGAAAGAATTTTTCATACTTTTGCAAACACAACATAAAGTAAACATTTTTTCTCTAATTTTGCGAACTGAGCAAATCTAACCTAATGGTTTTTTTGATATAATTTAATGTAAACTTTTTGCAATTAAAACTGAAAATACATATTTGCCTAAATAAGTAAACTCACTTCTGACTTCAGCGATTGTAAATTGCAAACTAGGAAGTAGATTCCGAATTTCCGATCTCCAATTCCTATTTCAGCTAAATTATTTGCAATATCATACATTTATATAAAATTACTTTGCGAATTAAATGAAAACCTTAGTTAGCATTCAGTATTTCAAAAATTATTCTTACCGGTAAGGGAATAAATATTTTTCTACGATCAACTTCAGCGTTCAGCGACACAAGTCCAAGTCCGTTTCCAATTCCGTATGAAAAGAGCTCTTCAGGAACGTCAATCCCAGTCAAGTCCAGTACAAAGTGTGAAGAACAACTTATTACATAACTTTCAGAAGTTTATTTTATCGCGAAACCGGATAAAGATGATTCATTTGATTGGAATCACCCGAGAATTCCAAGCCACCCACCTACGAACCTACGAACCTACGAACTTACGGCTTCTTTAAGTATTATCCATATAGTTGATAGTATTGCAAAATTGTTACCTGATCTGATTGTTCTAGAAACATTCTGCCGACTTTTTAACTCTGGACTCTCATAATATACAAATAACCACAGAAATATAATTGATAATGACGAACTGAACGAGTAAGATTCACACAGGTGAAATAATAATGTATTTTCTGCAAGCAATTAGCATAACAGGGATTTAACTCTGAAGTCAGAGTCAGAAGTGAGGTATTATTAAACTAGGTAAGCAATATAGTGATGAAAAACAGAAGTGTTGTGTTGTTATATTGAAAAGGGAAATATACTTTGTATATTTCGAATGAAGTAAGGTTTTAAGAGCACTCGACTCATGGGCTCTAATCTTTTAAATAGAATTATCTAATAAAAGTATTACTGACTAGAGTGCACGTTTTAAATGTTCAAACTGCATATGTTACACTGTTACTTGTATAACAGACTTAACAGAGTGATGTGAAATAAAATAATACATATTAATGAAATGAGGTTTGATAAAGGTTTGATAAAATATATGATGGAAGGTACAGTGCATTCCCCCTATAAGAATTCTAGGGCATTCTTACACAAAAAATCGTTCCGTATAGGGAATTCCTTAAATTTTTCATGTATTTAATTGTGTACTGTGTACTAATGTATAATTTACCTTTTATTAGTCCTGTACTGGTACACTTACAATTTATTATTAAATTATATACCTAAGTCTTTATTCACGATTTGGGCTAAAATATTTCAAAAATTCCCAATAAACACCTCGCAACCTAAAAATTCGTGAAAAATCTGTTCCGTATAAGTGTGTAGCAATTTTTTGGTTTTGCAAAAAAATATTTTCGGATTGCGGCTACTTTTCCAATGAAAATGAAACTCTTTTATATTCTGGAATCCATATACGTGGAATGAACTGTAATCCAGTATAGGACAACAATCGCACTCCGTCCATCCTCCTTGTAGAGAAAATTAGCAGGGAAACAATGATTCTGAGGAATGAGGTTTTATCCGTGTGACTAAAACTGAGTCAGTTTCCTTTTCCATTCCAATGCCACATATACTTACTTAGCTTCAATTAACTTAGACAGGTATTCTCAAGCACTACTTAATTTTACAGAGTAGTGCAGTTCTCCCATGTATTAATTACAATATTAAAACTGTCCATGGAACAGCAACACGTGTTTACTAGTAATTTGTATGCAAAACTACACCAAGCATAAATACAATACAGGGTGATCTAGGCAGTGTGAAATATTTATAACGACCTTGTCAGTAGCATTTCAATCTTTTCACATCCACCACACTTTTTTCTTATTCAAATTTCTCCTTGCCTTTACAATAGGTAATAATTTTGAATTACTGCACACTCTTTCATACTTAATTATTTTTAATGCTTAATTAATTTTAATGTTTAATTGTGACGGTAATTTTGGTTTTCAAATATAACTTCGCCATTAAATAATAATAGGAAACAATAAAATTACATTCACTTTTTTTTGTTGACGAGCTTAGTTTCCTTTGCAGAAAAAAATTCTTAATGGGAAAATAAGTACAGTATCTTTAAATGGTGATATTAATTTTGCCCCACCTTGTATATGCTCAAGTATAATAAATGCAATGTAATGATACTGATACTACGATTGACTTAATATGAGGAATAGTATACCTAGTCCCATAAACTCATTCAGCCTTTATTGCAGGAGGGCTGACTGTAATAATAATTAAATGCATCTTCTCTTTAACATTAGAATAATAGAAGTAAAATTATTACAAGGGGAATAGTGCAAAGACTTGTTTCTATGTTAGTCACCTTTTGCTTTCGTTAAGTTTGACTTCTGAATTGGCTTGACGAGCGATGGGAACTTGGGAACTTCCTCTTTTTATATTCCCTTTTACACTTTGGGAAATATTTTGTCTCCCTCGCAGAACAAAAACTGGTTTATGGACTCAACAACGTCTACAGTGCACTCTGCGTTCAGCAATTCTTGGAGACCCTTGCAAAACTTGTCCCATACAATATAATAGAAATCCTTATATCCATTTACATGTATAGATGCTTAAAAAGCCAATAATATTATATTGTTCCACAATTTTGCTCACTTTTTTAATAGTCCTCATACATTTTCCTATTTGTTGTTCAATAATATTAAGTCCACATTCACGGCCAGACAAAAATATTATAAATTGTTCTTTAATAGTCGAAAAATTCCCTATAAACGAATTTCAGACTAAAAATTCGTTAAAGATCTGTTACTTACAGTAAATTTTCCTTTTACGGGAATTCTTTATATCTTTTTCGCTTTTCAGTTACCTTTTTGCATATAAATCAAACAGAAGTTATAAAATGCGTTCTACATGGGGAAATTTCTTTACCGGAACCCTTATAAGCGGAATGAACTGTATTAAATATTAAATAGTCCAGTAAAGCCAAGCCAAAAATCAAACCCAGAATGTAGAAAAGTTGAATTACCTATAATAATTCTAATTCTGCACTGTGTACATACAGTGTACACTCACTGTATTCTGTGCTGTAAATATTATGTAAGTTAAGTATTTTTAATAAGTAGATCACATATTTTGATAGCAGAATTAACTAGTTTTAATCATAAAAGTAGTAAACTTACCTGGATTACATTAAAATACACGTCCATCATCTGATACGTGATAAGAAACTCTTTTTCTGTGACGCAAGTAGTAAAACAATTAATTGAATGCTTTATATAATACTAATAACATTTTAATACTATACATTTATTTGCTATTTATATGTGGTTTACACGTGTAGGTAATCGGTGCGGTACCTAGTACTTACTGATAATTTAATTTAGTTCACTTCTTATTTATGGATTTCCTATTTTACGCCTCGAATATAATCCACAATGTATTATAAGACTTTTCATTTTTTAGCATTAAAAATAAACTTAGCTAAAGATAAATATATTCCACAATTTTTTATACATTTTTAATAGTCCTTATACATTTTCCTATTTTATTATTCAATAATATTAAGTTAATATTCACAGACTACGCTTAAATTTTAAATTGTTATTTAATATAGATAGAAAATTCCTCATAAGCTCCAGACTAAATATTGATGAAAATATGTTCCATGTTTGATTATTCTTTTTATTACAAGAATTTCTTATCCATTTTCGCTTTTCTAGACCTTTTTACATGTAAACCAAGCAGATGCTCCTTTTTCCGTGTAGTATACTATACTATACTTAATGTACTTATACTATAGGGCGCAGATTATACTCGAGGCTTTCTATGAAATTTCAATGTAATTTTAAAGTTCTGACTTTTTACGCCAATTGTGTAGCTCTTCCAGGAAATTGTTAGCCAACTTGGCAGCGACCGTGGGGTCTGAGCAAACATTTCTGTCTACATTTGCACCGACAGTTAATTTTCCGTTGTACGTAATAATGTAAAATCCAATTCCTGTCATAAAATGGTAATTCCTTTACATTTTTTGCTAACTAATTTGAGTAATTATGTGATTTGTATTTTAAATAGGTGTAGTATTAAAATAGATTGTGAATGAAGGATAAGGAAGTAAAAAAGGTGAATAGCATACCAATATTTCCCTGGAGAAGTCCAACGGAGAATTGCAAATCTACAATGGGCAAGTCGAACAAGTAGGAAGTTTTTGTAGGGCCAGCGAAGCTGGAAACGGCTGCTGTGACCAAATTGAGCTTTCCAAGGGGTTTTACCATAAACGTAAAAAGACTTCCAATTAGTTTGATGACGAGGAAAAATGCGTAGGGAAGCGTCGATTGACGCATCTCCTCCATTTGATTGTGTACCAACTTCAATCTCTTGACGGAATCTGTTTCACCAATTGGTAGGCTGACGTGCTCCACGCCACTAAATGAGTAACAGAACAAGCAGTTAATAATTAATCACATAATCACCTATGTTAATGTAGTTAATTGCTATAAAGTTTTATATTCAAAAATGCGATAATTACACATGCTTTAATAATTTTTAATAATTTTTCTATGTTCAAGCTTAGGTCCTGATAATATTTTTGTTTTTTTGAATTTTACTTACAAGCGATTGGTTAATCCTCCTTTATATCCCGGAATTGGAACTTGGGTTACCACTTTTAACATTTCTGGTCGCAGAATTTTCAACTGTTTCATAGTTTTTCCTATGCTCCCTGCAATTCCTGCATAAATGATTGGCTGGAATCCAACATGAAAATGTTTTTTTATTGCTTTAATATCCTCAACTGTTAAACCCATTTCACCTCCATTTTTACCAGTTGCGAAATAATCTTTCGACAGATCTTTTTCATCTTTATGCCATTCGTTTTCGTCACTTTCGCCGAAAATGTGTGCCATGAATATTTCTCCTGGAGAAATTAAGAAAAACTTCAGGAAATCCCACCAACGTCGCATTTTACCATTTTGTTTCTGATAATTTGGGGTGACGACCCGAGTTTTGAAGCTGGTTTCAAAAATGAAATTGATTAGGGACGCCCCATCGCCCAAGGAATGGTGGAATTTGAAAATTGCAAGATCGCGGCCATTTAATTGGTCATTTTCTTGAAAATTGTCAAGTTTTTCCGCATTTTTTCGATAATTGTGAACAATAATAAATTCCCAGGGACTCCTTTTCTTTTGGAAAGGCTCGGCGAGCAATTCTGCCCTTAATTCTTCCAGTTCTTTATCGTCCATTGTTTCCCTATCGCTATTGTATTCCCTAACATAATTTGAAATTTTGAAATCTTTGTCTTTTCTCCAGAAACAGAATCCCAGCCAATATTCAACGTATTGAGTCATTTCCACCAAATTTTTGTTCGTTAAAACCAAACTTTCCATATTTTTTCGGAATTTTTCAAAATCAATAGTTTCCTGGACCATTACTACACAAACAATCGTGCTCGTGGGTTTTCTATAAATTTCGTCCACGCCATAAATGCTACTTCTGGCTGCAAGGATATTTCCAAAATCCTTCCTAATGTATTTAGCACTAGCTGCCAATAAAAAACGGAAAACATATATCGGTGAAAATAGCACGAAAAATATTCCACAAAATACCACGAGAAAAACAGCGGAGAGAACTGGGTATAAAATTACCAGGAACATTTTTTATTTAAACTTCTAATTCTAACAAAAAAATTAATACAAACACAACACACTACTTATAAATACAACTACCTAAACTATTGTAATATTACACTTCAATATTAAATAAATTGTGGCTGCAGAATGTGCAGAGTAAAATAAATAATATTTTACAAATAATCAAAACAGCGGTAGATTTTATACACGAGTACAAACACAATCAACGCATATATATAAGCACAAGCATCATTTCCCCGCAAATATTTACTATAATTAATTCAATTAAACTAAACTAGGACACTTCCTTAAAAAACAATTCTCCTTTTTAAAACCGTACAAACTAATATTATATAATTAATATACATCATACATCACGAAATAACAATTTTCATTGTTCAGCATAAAATTACAATCAACATATATTTTTATGTATTTTCTTTCATTTATCACGTAAAAGCATGTAATTTCTAACCTACAAAGCGATATAAACTTCGTGCAGCACAATTGGCAATTAAATATTTATATAATAAACTCAATTATTCAACCATGGTCATCTGTATTTATGAATACGTCTCTCTCAATGTTAATTAGCCTTACATTTATAATATGTAGTAATTTTAATTCGCGTGTAAGGCTGAAACATGAATACTTTTGCGATTTTAAACTATAAACATTAAGAAGCTGACGAGATGACCATAATTTACAAACACAATAAGACAATAATATAATACTAATAATACAATACACTCATATAGTATAAAGTCTAATAACTTCCAGTGCACTACTCTCATTAAAACATCAATCAGATAAATATAATATAATATTCTTTTCAACATCAGCCATTCGTAGTACATATAAATTGAAGTTAAAATTATCTGTTGTTTTAGCAGAGTTAATGTAATATATAAATTATTATTAATATAATAATATAAACAAAAACATCACAAATACTTCACCCGTATTATAAAATGCAATATATGTTGAAATATTGACAAGTCAAGAAATATTTTTAACCTAAAAATGATATTTCTGTCAATATAGGCCAATTATTACATTTCTCATGATCATAAACTTATAAAATAATAATAAATATATATATCAACTATATAAACTACAAATAAATATAATATATGATAAACTTGCATACTAAAATATTTTGCAAAATGCTACACCTGCTATACCGAGCAGGTAAGGTATAATCACTAAATAGTTCCGTTCCTGGTGCTCAAGAGCTAACGCTCAATAAAATAATATAAAATTGACGAAAACTTGGCATAATTATCCGAAAAGCTGGAAAGTGCGAGCTTCGGAGGACGATGTAGATCCTGGAGCGGGATTAAAATTATTATAATACGTTCGGCGACGATTCTGCCTTTCATAAACAGATCTATTCATATCAGAAGCAGAATAGCCGAAATAATCAATTTCCCGGGTGGCAGAAACAAAAATATCATCGTGACCTTGATAATCAATTTTCTCGCTGGCAGAAGCAAAAATATCATTGTGATAATCGTTATCATTATACCCAGCGTTCATGAGATCACGAACAGAAAAATCAGAATGGAAATATCCATTATGTTTGTTGCGATTAGAATATTGATGATAATGGCGCGAGCCACCATTTTTGCGATGGGCAGCAACAGCGCCAGCGCTAGCGCTACCCGAAAACCCGGGACTAAATTTAGGAGAAACTTTTTTGGCAATGACACGATCACTGTCCGAATAATCTGGAATATTAAAAGAAACCCTTTTGCGATCACTTGCAGGCTCAAGAACATTAGAATCTTCATTTTTGTGATCAGCGCGTGCAGAAGAGAAAAACTTGTAATCAGAAGCCGAATCGAAGTAGTTGTAGTTAGAACGTTTCCTGGAATCCGGGGAGGCTTGAGTTGGAGCAACAGCTGCTGCGCCATAGTAAACTTTGTTGTCTCCAGAAGTAGATTTGTGACGACGAACGTAGTATTTTGGTGCCCGTTGAGCGGATTGCCGCATCTGCAAGTACTCTGCAATCATCCAGGCTGCCGTCCGAGTATTTTCGATGTTTTCTGTCAACGAAGCGATATTCAAAGTTGTCTGTGGCCACACTATATAAATATTTAACACAGTTATCATTCATTTAATGACCGGGTTCTTGGAAATCAGAAATAGTTATCTTTAACTTGTGACACGGTGAGTGGTGAACAGTACCAAGATAATTGGAATATATTGAATACATAGAATGTTGTAATATTCGACATTTATTAAGAGACGAGGTGTTAAGAAAAGGGAAAAACCTTACAGCTGTTTGCATGTTCATTCACAAGACATTCCCAAACGCCAAGGCCTAATGGTCCCCAGTTTTTAATAAATTTAATGTAGCTACTGTATATCTTGGGGTCAAGTCCGTTCCTGTATTGCAGTTTTTTTGCTTTGTTGTACATTTTCCGGCAGACGACGGCCACATGTTCGTGAAGCATGACAGTCCAATTAAGCAGATAATGTGCCTGCACATGAAAAGAAACAACTCTGATTTAAACGTTAACTATACCATTGAAACAAGATTATCATTTGTCACAGGGCCACTTGCTGATTGCTAATTGCTAATGCCAATAATTTATCATTCGTCTTACAGCAATATCCCAGGAAAGGAAATTAACGGACTTAGTGAGGGTGGAGATGGGGAAGAACAGAGGACTAAAAAGTTACCTCACTTTCAGATTGAAACTTCCCCATTCGGGGGCACCCCATAATAATGAACCATTAATTGACTCTAAATCGTCTGAAACAGACAGATGTCAAAAAAATTTCCATTGTGAAACTGGAAAACAAATGACAAATGAAAATCGGTCCGCCCCCTCCCAAGCGGTGCAATAGAATCAAGAATCACCAATAATTATCCACCCCCATAATCCACTGATCCCACCCAATATATAAATGTTATGTTTTGTAAGCCATTATTAGTCATTGTTATTATAAATAAATGAAATTATCAATTCACAATTAGCATTACAAGAAGCAAACAAACCTCAATTTTGATAAAATAGAAAGAATCATGATCCTTAAAAGGGGGGATTTGGACTGGCCTAAGTCCTTCGATTCGAATGTCCAAGTGAAAAAGTGACTCGTAGTTTATCATGTCATTTTCCAGTCCGTCCATAGCGTAAAACCACTTCTCCAAACTGGCCGTCATTCCAAAATTCCAATAGGTGATAGTGATAGGTGATAGGATTTTGATTGGAGTTGGATAATTATCAATTATATATGTACGTTTATTAAAAATATTGAGGATTTTCGAACTGGTAATTATATCTACAGTTTATATATTTGGTTGTTCAAAACTGGAATTTATGAATAACTATTATGATAAATCTGGAGTCTGCTCTTGTCCTCCTGCCTCGTGGTAATGTGCGCTGCTGCTGCTGCTAGATTGATTCTCCCGCTGCATCCATAATCCACCAAATCGAATTCCATGCTTTATTTGTGCCATTTAACTTTAGAGCATGTGCCAATCAGTATATCGTCTCTTGTATGTCAAAATCACCCACGACACGAATTTCTTCAATGTAAAAAAATATGCCAAGACCAAGGCCAACACTATTTATAATGGATGATTCTTCCATCTCTCCTTCCACATTATTGGTTACATCCGTTTTGCAATGGTTTACCAAACTAGGAACATAAATATTTAGTGTTTAGGTTCGGCCTATTCTTAATTACGGAGTTCATTAAACCTTTTTACATACTATAATAGGCATACATCGCATCGCTGTAATAATAGTAAATAGTAGGTATGATTTTAATGTAAATACGCAGAATTTAACTGGAATTATAATTACCTAACTACATGTACTTAGAGTGTTAGTACGATACGATACTTGAATAACTCTTGTTTTGCTTGTTTTTTCCGACCAGTCTCCTTAATAAACTTTCTGCCATTTATCATTCAATCGCCATTCAATAATATTTTGGCAAATTCTCAATTTGTAATTTCGGAAATGGGTTCTCAGCGAAATAATAGATCTTTCACGACGACAATTATTGGTGCTTTTATATTATTTATTTTCATATATATCTTTTCTCATTTTCCTCAATTTTTAACTTTGAAACCGGGAAATGCTGAAGATCGAGGAATTCCCTGTTTGTCTCCATTATCCGAAGAGGAAATTTTTAGTAGTTCGAAAGTCGTAGGGCAAAATGACTGCCGCCTGTTGAACCACATTCGAAAAAATTATCTAATTGAACCGTCAAACAAGCCCTATAATTTAGTACACCCAGAAAGTGATCCAAATGACTCGGAAGGTCAACATAAATACGTTCTGGAAATACTCAATCACATGGTAAGCTCAGAAAGCTATTAATTTCTGAAATAACAGATGTAGAGATGGACAGAGAGCATTCATACAAAGTTGTTTCTCAACTTTATAAACTACTTGTTATCAATGTTTGTCTAGAAAAATGGATTTTTTGTCGAATGTGGAGCTTTTGACGGAGAAATTCTTTCAGCCTCTTTGCGCTTGGAATTAGACTACGGATGGACCGGACTTCTTGTAGAACCAAATAGAAAAAGTTTTGCAGATCTTCAAAAGAAGAACAGAAAAGCTTGGGCTGCTAATCTTTGCTTATCGCCCGCAAATCATCCACAAATGGTTAGTCTTTTTATTTATTAGTTGGAAAATCATGATGGAAATGGACAAACCGTTAATTTCAACCCTATTATCCCATATTATGCTCATAAGCAAATAGTAACAGATTTTCATGTTTTATTTGTGTTAATTCTTGCTATTATTGTGTTATTCTTTAGATGAGTTTTATTGAAGTGCACGATCGTGTTTCTTCGTGGCATCCAGCACTTAGTGCGCTGGAGAAATACAAAACTGGCCATCACATTAAAAATGGGAGCGCCGGGACAATCGTCCAGAAACCTTGTTTCCCCACATTCTCCGTGTTGTCCGCTTTGAATGTGGTCACAGTGGATTTTTTCCTCTTGGACATTGAGGGAGCAGAATTGGATGTCCTTAAAACAATTCCTTTTGACGAAATTCTAATCAAGGTACCTAATCTAGTACTACCTACCCTTACAGTAAAATAATTCATCATCGTTACTAGTTTTGACATAATTTTTGAATAATTCAAACATTAAGGTATTTTCTGTGGAGTGGAACCACATTCCTGAAGGAAAAGAAGAACTTCTGCGTTTCATGTTATCCAAGGGATACAGATTGGCCAAGGACCTAAAGCGTGGCTCAACCTCCGACTTCATTTTGGTCCATGAAAGTGTTCCTATTCCAACAAAGTTCCAAAATGCTGTTATGACTCCAGATGAATAGTTTAAATTGAAAATTTATCTTTATACTTAAGGAACACAAAATTATGGAACTTTTTTTAAATATGCAGTGCCAACCAATCTTTTAGTTTATAAAGAATACCACGAAACATACACGCCCATTTTTTCACAACAACTTTTTATTTAGGCAGCTTTTTGCAAAAATAAGACCATCCGTCACCGATTATGTCTGGTGAAACATTTTTCAGTAGCATTTATGTATAATTAATTAACGCATCAAACTATTTATATATTTACATTTTTACACTAGGCACTCAAATGTATATTCATTATAATGAATGAACAAGAACCGACTTCAGAATTCAGGCTTCCTCAACTTCTGGATCATCATATTGTTTATCATCGACCAGAAAGTCATCCAAAGCGATGGTTGTGGGTCCACGGTACCACTTGAACCACTCAATGGCACAACTTTCCTCCTTTTCCCCATCTTCACCGGGCGCTTCAGAGTGCCAAATGTAATAACTGACAAAGTATTGAATAATTCCCAGGTTGACTATGTACACCACAAGCATCACCATCCGATAATCACGCCCCTGTTGAAATAAAACCGAAAAATTGCATTATTTTTGACATTTAAAACCTTTTATCACATTCTTTTCATTTATATTTGGAAATTAGTGAGGTATGGCTGAATATACTTACAGGGGCATCTCGGTTGAAGAGTCGGACAACAGGGGGTGGTAAATAGGAGCGAGGGGGGTTCAAATCCAATTGCTTGTCAGCGGCCTTCATGTGACTTTCCATCAGGGCATACCATAAAACCACAAAGAAGAACCACGCCCCAATTGTGTACATAACTTTGCAAGTCATCCCACTTTCCTTGACAAAAGCCATCGCGAACATGGAGCCAACTATTTGAAACAATTATGCGGTATTGCACACAAATACTATACATAAGAAACGTTTAAATATATTAAATCAGTTAGAATTACCCGCGCAAGCGATGTTGAGGTTTCCGATATAAAAATGGAAGCGTATTTGCTTCATTCTCTTTATGGGATCCGCCCAACGGAAAAATCCCGTGAATATTTCAAGTTGGAAAACAACGATGGAGAAATATCCCAAAATTTTGTGGAAAATTAGGTTGTCGGACTCGGCGATGGCCTCTATGCCTCCTCTGTAAAGGGAAAGAATGGCCCCCATGACGAATCCACAGGAGGTTATGAGGAGGACTACGTGCCACATGTACCACCAGTATTCTTGGAAGCAGAAGACAGTTATGAAGGTCTCCTTGTAATAGCGCGCGACGAAACAGGCCAATGGCGTGAGGAACATGTAGGCCAGGGCCATGTGACTGGCGTGAATCAGTCTTCCGTGTAACTGAAAAATGGAGAACGAGCGGTAACATTTAAAAACGGTAATAATTTAATAATAATAAAAAATTATATTTTCTTAATTGTAAATTCTACCCGGGCAGGATCCGCTGTTCGTGTTTCTAAGGGTTCGGGAGAGGCGACGGCGGGACAAGGACATTGTACACCTTCGTTAGCTTTGACAAATTCTGACACGGTGAGGGTTCCTGTTTTTGCATTTCGTTTTACTATTGATTGTAGATTTGCCACTGCAACTGGATCCTTATTTAGCAATTCGAAGTTTCTGCAGTAAGGGTTATTGCCTTCGCCAATTTCGCCCCACCAGCCATTATACTCCACATCCTCATGAAAAGATCCTTTATTGGTAGCTACGGGTTCAGGATTTTTCCCTGAAAAATACAAAAGAAATGTGATTGTACCGTGACCGTATATATGTTGTATTTTTGCTGAATCAAGACATTAAAAAAGAATCTTGATGAATAAACGAAATATTTCCGAAACTTACCTAAAGTGTGCAACTTATATTGAAAGCTATACTTCGTGGGCACTTTGACTGCAGTTATTAGAGTTCCACCTCCGTCCAATGTGTTGTAAGGGACTTCGCCTTTTGTGAAAGTTGAGTCGACTATCTCCGGCGCGTCGAACAAAGGGACGTGACAATCGATTTCGTTTGTAATTTGGTCGCGATGTTTCCAGTAATTTATGTTCACGTAGTCCGAAGCCCCAACTGAGGCTTTTCCTTTGGGGTACAAAATATTGTACTGAGCTGACCAGCCGTAATATTTACAATCTGTCGCACCTACAGTCGGGCATATTTTGGAATCCTTCTCGAACAGTTCTTCAAATATCAACGTACTATCAAAAAAGTTTGAATGTTATTAGATTTGCAATCATTGATTTTCTTAGTACTTACTAATATATTAAAGAATAGTTAAGATTAAGGGTATTTTTGGTAATATTACTATATGTGGATCTCAGAGACGTAGTTGCAGGTGTTCTGGTTGAATTTCCAAGTAGCGTGAACCTCCCGGACACCTTCTCTGGATCTGTATTTCCTATCCTGTAGGTTATTCATCAATTATTCAAATAGTTGTTTGTAGTAATACAAGAAGAAATATTTAAAAATCGAATTAAGATTTTTACTGAATTTTTTGTGTCTGGAACGTCACCAACGGGGGGCTTGTCATAATAACCAGGATCCACATCGAAAATGAACATTCCTGGGTGCTAGGGTCAATTGATCAACAATTAAAAATGTTATTGTTGACAATGATGAATGAATTAATAATTTCAATATTTGGTAATAGTAATATTTACAGATTCTGCCCTCGGAGGAGTATAACTACATGGAATTGCATTACGGTGATCCCCATACACCACCGGGGGAGGATATTTGTAACAGGTTTTGGTACAGGGTAGCTCCTGAGTAAAATCCCCAATTGGGTAGCCTTCCTGATCCTTAATCATCATCAACATTGCCGATATTTTGCCCGTGGCGTAATGTAATTTCTCTGCTGTTGTGTGGAGATTCTCCCGATTTGAGTCCGCCACACTTCTGTTCATGAAAACTCGGAAATGGAGCCAATTGTGCAGAAGTTCCCCTTTTATGGAAATCCCGCTAGCCTCGACGAAGTAGGGATTCGGGGCTCCCACATCAGGGGGTCGTTGCTTATTTGTGTCTCTCTGGGGTACCGTGAAGCCTTCTAAAGGTGGATGGAATGCTACATGAAAATTGGCATTATGGATGTATGAACTTGCAGGCTCTTTGGTTGCATCCGTGCTATCATCCAATATCCGCAGCATATCAAAATTGTTCGTAAATTCATCGCGAGGGGCAATTCGTTTGCCCTCCGCACCGAAGAAAAGGCAATTGTCCCAAATGCCATTTCTGCAATGCATGAACAAGTGAAAATAAAAGAATTAAATTGCAAAACTACAAATTTTTTGTAATCAACGGTGAATAAATGGTATTTTTTTTATTTTTCGTCCTTACATATTGTTTTTAATAGGAATGGTAGATCTGAAGACTTCATTGTGTTCGACGCACGCTCCTGAAAATTTCAGTTGAGTAGTACGTGCAAAAAAATTCTTACAACTTTCAAAGCTTGCTGCTTCACATGGTCTAAGAATTTTCGGAAGCAATACCATCAGCAGCAGCTTCAGCAGTATTTCCTCCTTCAAGTTCTTCATTGCAATAATTCTCCAGATATCAGAAAACGACAAATGATATCCAAATACAAAATGACGGACACAACGGCAGCGAAAATGATGAGAAAATGAACAACTTCAAAGTTTCACAACCGAAAAGCGAATTTTCCTTGTCGGAATTCCAAATATGAAGATATTTGTTGATGCTGATATTTGCACTTTGTTTACATTTTTGACATTTCTCAAGTGGCGCAAACATTCAATTATCTGAGTTGGTAACCACATCGTTACCCCTGGTAATAATTATATTATTATGTTGGCTATTAACTAATATTATAAGGGTCGACTAAATTCACTGGCAATGACAACCGGGCAATACTATTAGGACTATCCGAATTGCCTTCAAGTTTATTCAACTTGCAATTCATTTAGCAATTTTGGAAAGCTGGAATGTTCCTTTTCCTGGTTTACAGAAAACGTTTTTCAATTTAAAACAGTTTGGTTCCTCTTTATGACCAAGTGCGCAAAAATCGTGATATTTAATATGAATTTTACAGCTACAGAATGAAACATTTAGACATTTTTATTAAACCAAATATTGAACGAGAAGAGAAACCCAATGTTTAATTGCAGCACAATGTATTATAAAATATATGTGTACACAAATGTATCATTAATTACGTGTTTTCAATCATGGATATTTATATTGGATCATACATAATAATATCCGGTAACACAAACTCCCCTGCGAACGACAACCCAATGGAATCCTGTGAAATTCATTTAAATATAAATATTATAACCTTGTGTTGTGCACAAAAATATGTTTAAAATGGTCATTAATTAGTTTTAAGAGACATACCCTCTGTTCCACACTTTTGTTCTTTTCTAAATTCACATTCATTTGAAAACGTCTGCCGTTTGCCAAATTTAAAACTCCCACACACTGGCTGGTATACAGCTGGACACGCTACACTAGCACGGCATTTTTTCTCCTGTGAAGATAAATATGTATTATGATCTATATTTATGTGTGTAAATATGTATAAATGTAAAATAAAATTGCATTTTTTGTTATTCTACAATTTCCATAAAATAGTTTACGTCTGAATTCCAGAAACTCCACTTTAAATTAGGTTTTACAAAAATTGAATTTCAGGGTTTGTTACTTACAGCCTTCCGTTCGTGCAGGGTGAATCTAGTGGTCTCCCCTTCGTTTATTCCCAGCAGAACTAGAAAAACAGCCAAAAATACGGGGAACAACAATATCTTGAACATGGTTACTATTTCTCCGTCAATTTTTGAAATAGTGAAGACTACCAAAAAATTATATTCTTTTTGAGTAGGATTAATATTGAGTCAAACTCTAAATCAATATCAATTGAGGATTGACCTAATTTTTGCTACACTTTTATATTAAACCTAAACTAATTACCAAGAAGCCTAAATACCAAGTACTAGTACGTATTTAATATTATCCAGGATTATCAAAGAGTATACCACAACCACAATCCAACCCACGCTAAACGTTTTCATTGCTTCCAGTCCAGGTATGTATTAATTTCATTTTTCAGGGGAAAAATCTTGAAAAATTAAATAAACTGAAATAAATAACGACCCCATCCGCAAGTATTTCATTTATTTTGGCAAGTGCAAATGGGTTGAGGAACATTTTGCGAAATATTTCATTCTTTTCGCTGATTTATTTCGCATATTTCTTCTGCTAATTTCTTTCGCCACTTTCTATGAAACTCTGCGATTTCTTTACAAATGTGATAAACAATTTAAATACAATTATAAAATAAAGCTAACAGTACGAATAGAGAACTACTTTTATTGCCTTTTTGGTAAAGATAGTAGAAATATTCATTCCAGATTAAATAAGGTAGTCGTAATCGGAATCGAAAGTTGCAAAACCTCTTCCAACATGATGCGTAACTCATTGCACGATAATAAACAAGAATGCTTGCGTCTTGGATTATTACAGATTACAGTAGGCTAATTTCTTTGCAAAACCAAACCGCTTAGGTTTCCTTTTTGTAAATTCTGTAATCGAATGTGTGAACTTGTAACATTAACTATTTACTAACTAACTTACTGCGTAATTTATAATTCATCAATAATATTATAAAATGTTACCCTATTTGCGAATTAATGTTAATTATTTGGTGATAAAGCAATAATTTATATAATTACACTTACACATGACTCACAATCAGAGTTATCATCATTATTATTTGTAACTTGGTTTTGTGGCTTTGGTTTATTTGTAAGTTATAGTCTAATTAAATTCACAGTAATGCTCAAGGAATGGGGAAGGTCAATGTGAATGCCAAAAGTTGCACCTAATTATTTTAGTTAGGTAGTTTAATATTTTATAATGCACATAAACTGGTGACTTTTATTTACTAAACGTTTTTCTGCAATAATGGGAACCTTAGTTAGCGTAAATGTATTTTGTGTGGGGAATAATTGCGTAAGTATTGGATACTATAGTTTATAGGAATACTTTGCTTGTCTGTCTGTCCGTCCGTAATTCTAAATGCTAAAAAGCAAAGGCACTAAAGATGGAATGTTATTTTGAAACTTTTCGTCATCTTTTGGCTCTAAGGTCACGTATTGTCAGTAAATCGGGTCCGTGGCCCTTATCAAGGTACAACTGAACTAATTATTTACATTGCAAGACACTACCGAAACCCTGGAACAAAGTACTACACGAGACTGGCAAAAATATTATGCGACGTGTATAAAATCCGTTTTTTAATGGTTTATTATCATTCTTATATGTCAGTTGGTGTATTATTATGTAGAAGTTGCAATGTTTAGATTATGATAAACGCTAATATCAAAAATGCATAATAATTAGCAAACACCGTGAATCTGAAGCCTAATTATCAGTAGAAAGACGTAATAGAAAGTTCAGTGCAGTGGTTTAACCAAAACTACCGTTTTATTTCAAATTGATTGGAATTAATGATCTGAACACGAGTAAAACATTTTAGTAGGTTATACCTCATCTCCCTAAAAATAAATTAGTTAGGCACCTAGTGTAGCAAATTAGTTAAAAAATATTGTAAAACTCAAGCTCGTCAGGTAGAATTATATTTATATGAATATGCTAATTAAATAAGCACTTGCCAAAGAAAGGGACACTGTTCAATTTTCTCAAAGCAGATGTTTAAGTATTAATAAAATAATTTTTTACTATTTTACAGTCTACTTTATAATTAATAGCTAAATATAGGATAAGAGAAGAAAGTTCATGCATAATTTTACAGTTCATGAAAATAAACCGTTTAAACACATTCGACACATGATATTCGAAATATATTAATTGTTATGCACATCTAATTAGCTAAACATGCAGAAAATATTATTTTAAACTTCTTCAGGTGGAAAGCGTCTTAAATATTAACGACAGAGAAAAGAATGTGAGAGTAAGGACTAAAGTACTGATTGTGAGCTTGGAAATTATTATTAGTTGTCAATCTTCCAATATTTTATTAGTATTGCATTTATTTACGGTTAATAAACGTTAATGGCAATGACTAAGTGAAATAACTGAATAAGGAAAAGGATGTGAATATTCCGTCCGCAGATTTCTTATTCATTGAAAGCAAAAGTCAAATCGCAGTCGCTAAAACATTTGTACATGTATTATGTACGGTAGCAAATGTGTACAAGTTTCTTTTATACATGCATTAGTTACACCTACACATAATATACAAACAAGTACATACCGTATAGGTATGTAGTTATTACGGTTATTACTATATAAGTACATACAAGTGTCCTTAATTCAATTACATGTAAGATATCCCTACTTACAACTTTTATTCTTCGTAGAAGTCAGTTTTATGAGTTTAATTAAATGCCGTGCAAGCAACTGCGATTTTGCGATGCATGTCATTCATTCATATTATTTTATCTTTTCTTCGTACTCTATGCAGTTAAATATAGTTAACTAACGTAAACGTAACGTAACTACATTGCTTAAATTATCTCCTTATCCTTATTATATTACTATTTGGTACTATATAGCTATATAGATAAACGCATGAATATTTAAATATTATTTACATATAAACTAACCAGCAGGTATTAGTATTATGGATGTCTATTTACGTGTACTACAGTGCATAGGTACTCCTTTTATTATAAGGAATATTATTGAGGATTGGCCGTGCAAAGCAAATTTCACTCCTATCCCATATGGGAATTCCTTATATCCACTTACGTGTAGATTCATGTTTTAAAATTCTTAAAAAGATTTCTATATGCTAAACGAAGGATAAATATATTATATTGTTCCACAATTTCGAATACGTTTTAATAGTCCTTATTTTCTTATACACATTCCTGTTTTATATTCAACTAATATTAAGTACACATTCAAAAGACTAGACAAAAATATTATAAATTGCTCCTAAATTGGTCAAAATTGGTGAAAAAATCTGCTACATTTTTCAGTTACTTTTTTACATGCATACCAGAGAGAAGCATAAAAATTCGTTCCTTGTACAGAAATTCCTTGACAGTGGAACTCTTACATACGCGGAATGAATGAACTGCACATTTATTTACTATTTACATATATAGTACTAAGCTAATTACTCGTGTGTTATGTATTTAAATACAAGATGTACAGAGACATTTTGTAAAGTACACTATGTGATATTTTTAACGTGTCTACATTTGTATGTATATGAGTATTAGTATGACAGGTGTCAGCTAACTGTAAAGATTTGAGGTCATGATAAAATTTAGCTTTAACTAATGCAAAGATTCAGCTGTCTCGGCTTGTTTAATTACAGGTAACTCAATATAATTATACTATTCTTCTGTTATTGAGTTGCAGATAAATAGTTTCTAAAAAAAGGATTTAAAATAAAATTAGCTTTAAAAGTTGTCATATTTAAATTTATTAAGCTTCATGGTAAATTAAAAAATTCTTGTTAATAATTTTTGTAGTTTAATTGCTATTGTTTACGTAGGTATCTTGTATACTTAAAAGATTTTTCAAAGTATTTCTATTCAAAGACACAAACACAAAACGCGTATCAGTTTAATAATTTTTTACTTCATAGAGTTAATGAGCAAAATTGAAAAAGGATCTGTATTGATCAATAATTGAAACCCTATGCGGATTCCTACTGTCTTATTGTCTACTTATTACTTTGTCGATGTTTTTATCTCTATTTTTCAAACTGGCAGATTTGCACCCGAAGGCAGAATAATTTGTGATCCAAAATCCAAATGCCATTATGTAGTTTGCCTTTAGGCGTTAAATTGTTAAGCTATTCAATGAAGGTTTATTTTGGGTTGCCTTGCCTTGATCTTCACAAAGTGGACAGTACACAATTCACAATCTACAGGACACAAAGGAGCCAGGCTTAGGAATTCGATTGCATTTAGTGAATGGATATAGCTAGCACAGATTTTTTATTATTTGTAAACGTAAGTAGTTAGTTATTAGAGATGGGATCAAATCCCGATATCGAGATGATATTTTGCATTTTTTGACACAAAATTGAGAATTAAAAAAATTAAAAATTATTGCGACAAAGGTCACAAAACATGTTTTCTCTCATTACGAAAAAATTTCTGCAATTTTTAGATGCTATTTGTAGTTTTTATTACAAGAGGGACCTCTTTATATGATTAATTACTTTCATTTCATGAATCTATAATTTTTAACACTAATGTTAATCTTAATGTTAATAATTAAGACTAAATCAATGCAAAATAAGCCGAGACGAACGGATATCGACAGCTTACTATTCCCATCTCCATCCAAGAACTATTGTCATTGTAGTAAGTAGTCTATGCAAATTGTCACCAGATATGTACTGATGCTAAGGCATACATGTAAATACATGATGCAGAATGTAATTTTAGCTCTACGAAGGTATTTATTACCTGAGTAAAGGATGATAATGCCAAATTGTCACACATTTCTATGCACAATCATTTTTATGATAGTGCAATGTAGTATACGAATACATCCCATACATACCTTTGGTGAATAAATAATAAATATTTAGGTGCATGAAAATAATTTTCCATTCATTAAAAAGGTTTGTGTTTATTTACTTTTATATCCACTTACTACTATATACAGTTAATTCTTTACAAGTTGTACTAAGTCATAAAGAATACAAAGGATAATATTTATATTACTCGCATTAGCTATGCATAAGAAGCTAAATAATATATAAAAAAAGAATTGCATGCTTCCCTACCTGACTTTTTACTATGTACATCTATTTTGGACAGTCCATAAACTTGTATGTTTAAGAGACTTGAGACACGCCAAAAGGTGGGATAAGCATTCGTTTCTACAATTAAATGAAAGATACAGTTATTTTTTGTGCCTAATTAATAAAATTATGAGTCCAATTAATAAAATTATGAAAAAATTAAATATCTTTTGAAAATGGGATTAAATATTAATATTAAAAAACAATTATTAAGGCAATAACCAATCTGTATTAAAAGGGTTCATCTTAACGAACAATCATGTGCAAGGAGATGTATTATTTGATAATATTTTAAGTTGTTGTATATATCTAGATTACATACTATATTATTTAAACTTCGAAAATATATCCTGCCTTTTAGCAAACGAAACTCAACGGAATTTCCAGATTTTTCAACAACTATTCCTCGTTTTATGATACTTACACACACATTTGTTGAGAAAATGTGTGAAATTGTAACCCTACCCTGGACAGAAGTGCAGATATCCAACTGTTCATAAAATTGTCTCTTTTAGATTAAGAAACTATAGACATGCCCAACCTAAACCTTAAAATTCCTTCGCTCCCACCCCAGTAGCCAAAAATGAGGGATTTGCAAAATTGGTGCTAATCTTTTACCTTTTCCTATAATGCAACACAGAGGCCAATTGTTAACTTTTTATTTCTCTGCTATTTCGACCCCCCAAAATTTTGAAATGAATTTTAATTGAAGAAGAAACTACTTGACTTTAAGAAAATATTAAATTAGCAGTTAAAATTTTATAATCGCTGTTAATTTAAAATATAATTGGAGCATCTCCTATTCTTTATCCATGGTCTTACTTTCCTTCTAAGCACCAAAATCAAACCGCGAAACGAATAATTCGAATATTTGTAGATTGAACATTTCCTTTTGCGTATTGGAGTGACTATGAGTCTTAGGTTTGAGCCTGTCTATAGAAATGTGGTTTGACTTCGGCTGCCTACTTCTTTAGTGTTTGTGTACATAAATTCCGCACATAGTTAAAAGTGATGTAGTAAGTTCAATAACATCTCATTACAATTACGAGGTTAGTGATAGCCATCCCATAAAAGTATGCATATAGTAAATAAGAGATATAAAAAGTTATATAGTTAATGATGTTCTTGTAAGTTGTATCTCACGTAAGTGTAATCTAGGAGACTAGAGAATTACAGAGAGGGATAGACGGAGTATTTTCTGTTGTCTTTTGTTGTTGATCTTATTATGATATGCATGCACACATTATATATACTATAGTACTATTTCAGATTGTAATCTTCAAACAGAATCTGCACATTGTATTTGTATGTACTGTATATAGAATGCAGGTAAGGATATTTGAATATTAAAATATTAAAATATGTAGAGTATTTACGTAGGGAGGGCGCACTTAAATATGTTTCTATGTATGACGACAATGACAATGCATTGCAGACTTACTTACTTTGTAGACGGAATACAATATACAATGGACAATTATTTGTGTGTGGGGACGGAGATTGGATTTTGGATTCTTCTTTATGTATGATCTTTCCTTCTTTCTTTTTATTACTTGCACACATACAGATGCATACTTGTGTTCTCTCTTTTTCCATGTGGAGACGGATGGTGGATGGAGTCAAAGCAAGACGGATGTAATTGCTCTATATATATAAGTCGACTTTCTAAGAGACTTGACTCAAATGTGAAACCTCTCCCCTGAAATACAGACGAAGATTTTTTCCCTTCGCAAAATAGTGTCCTAAAAAGAAATTAATTAAAAAGTGAAAACTGAAAAGGGATTTCGTGTTGAAATCAAATTCAAATTCAAATTGGAGCCTCAGCTGGAAAAGTGGTGAGATTTTATACATCCTGGATAAATTAATTATTGGTTACTTTCAATTTGCATATTTTTTTTGTATAAAATAATCTTAAATGCAGGTGTAGTTGTACAAGAGGTTAGAATCTGTGAATTAGAAAGTTTAATAAAATAGTTGTCCACGTTTCACAATTCAGAAATGGAGATTTGTAAATACTTTCTTATTTGGAAACAAAATATTTCAGTTTCCGGATAAAACTGGTGGAAAGTGAAAATATGAGATTATTTTTAAAGGACGTTCTTCAAAAAGTGAAATTACAACATGCGATTAATGACATGGAAAATATTTAATCCTCTTTAAAACATTGGGTACAAAGTGAAACCTTAATTAAGTAGGACTAAATACATAATCATATTATTCCAATTTATAGTTCAGAACACCTGAAAAATTACTATTGTGAAATAAAACTAGGAGACTACCCTAATTTGCAAGCAATATTAACATAGCAATGTATTGCAAAGTGGTTTTTAAATTTCCATGCAAATTTCCATGAAAACATGCAACAGTGTGCTTAAACTACTAGTAAAACAGCATAACAACTGGCAATTTTACACTTAGGCTGAAAAAAACGTCAATTTTCAAGATAGTTTGTCCAAAAGAATTGCAATTATACAATGTGTGCACTAAAACTAGGAAATTAATTCAATTTCAGAGATAAATTGAGCAAAGATTTGCAATTTTGCGCTAAGGCTAAGTAAATACTTACATTTCAAAGGTAAAGCGACAGATTGTTATTCTATAAGCTAAAAAGTAGGCAGCTACTGCAATTTCCCGTAAAATTGCACGATAACTTGCTAAATCTAGTTAAGTATTTATTTTTGCATGAAAAACTGTCTAAAGACTTGCAAGTGTTACAAAAGTAGTCAAATAATATTACAATTTCTCAAAAAATACTTAATTGCAATCTCTATCTAATTACTGTAATATTGCAAGCTAATTGCATGACCTAATTCAAATTTCAAGTATTACAAAATTAATTTCAAAGTAAATAAATATTTTGTTCAGGAAATGGAGACGAATGGACGGAAGTATTATTTTCTGGGGATCCTAGTGTGCTGTCTATTTTTCGGAGAGACGGCAGATGCGGGAACCTCCGCCACGCATTCCCAACAACAATATCCCAAAGTTAACGACTACGTGGCCAAAGTGACCAGACAAATTAGTCCCGTGAGCTACGTCGCCAAAAACGGCTTAGTCCATTTGAGAATGCGTCCCATTTTCGCCTTCCTCCCTTCCGTGAAGAATATGGGCTATTCCGTGTTGGGACATATGCAGAGAGTGGGCCATAGCTTCCACCAAGCCATGTTGGGGGGATTCCCCCTCCCAGCATTAAAAATCGGTGGGGGAGGCGGAGGAGCTTATGACAATAGCGTCGGCAGCAACAATGTGAGTCCGATTAAAAGTGCCTGGAGTCGAATCAAATGCTTCCCTTTCGGCAGCAAGTGTCACCAGCAACAAGATAATAGCAATTACAACGACAATTATGTCAACAACAACAACAACAACGACAACAATTATTACAAAAACTTTAACCAAAATAATGATAATTTTAATAATTATAACAATAATTACCATTATATTTGAAAATTGGGTAGGAATTGGGTGAAAATAATTGGAAAAATGCCTTAGGCGTCCTCTTTTTTAAAAATGGGGAGATTTTTATTTTTTGAATGATCTTCTTTCAAAGTAATTACTCGTGTAATCTTTTAAAAGTGGTCCCTCAATTAAATATGCCAAAAACACATAAGTGCAGGGGACAGAAGGTTTTAAAAGTAGAAAGTATTTCACTACAAAGCAAATGGACCTATTATTTTGGTATACAAATTACTATTGATTATTGATACGAGGATGGTTCAGTTTATTATTTAGTTAGTTCAGAGAAACAATGCAAAATGTATTATTTATTTTTTTACTACAAAAATATGCAATAAGTGACCTTATAAATCTTTATTTGTGTGCTATGTGATGTTGATGTGAGAAGCTATATATTAGATACTAATTAAAAGTAGTACCTAATATAGGAAATGACAATTTAGATATACCTTATACCTTATATGTATAATAATTGTAAAATCTTAATTACTGTAATTATTGACTGTACAATATAATATTGTTTCCTTGAAACGCTATTTTTGTTTTTATGTGAATAAATAATTCTACATATATATCGTACAATCTCTGCTAACTTATTTGCTTATTAATATATATTCTTAAAATAAATGGTAATTAACCAATACAAAAAATTAAGCTACGTGCATTGGACGGCCCTATTATAAAGGTAATAGTGGTACTGGAGGCATAAAACTAATTTAAGAACCTTTAGAATAGTTTTTAGAAACTCGTACTGATTTTTTTATCATATTCCTGAAATAAATTGGCTAAATATAAATGGCTTATATTTAATGGCACCATTTAAAAACTTCCTTTGCCATAACTTTTTAGACTTATTTTACCATAACTTTGCTCATTTACCAAAACAATATCCAAAAAGCATAAAAATGGGAATCGGCCATATAAAAACTTATTTACCATAAGTTTAAGCAAAAATACCTAATAAAAAACTATGTTGGGCATAATTTTGCGATGGTTTTACTACTAAAATTATGGTCAAAATAGTTTTTCATTAGGTATTTTTGCTTAAACTTATGGTAAATAAGTTTTTATATGGTCGATTCCCATTTTTATGGTATTTGGATATTGTTTTGGTAAATGAGTAAAGTTATGGTAAAATAAGTCTAAAAAGTTATGGCAAAATAAGTTTTTATATGGTGCCATTAAATATAAGCCAATATAAATTTGCAATGCGGATATTTAACCGGATCCCGTCAAAAAGTATTCCGTTGAATATTTATAGGATAATTTGCAATTTAAAAGAATTTCAAAACTCAGCAAAATATTTGTGTACCAAGACAGTTTTTAATTTAATGTCAAGTCAATATCTACGCCTTATATGATTATTTAGGTACCCACCTGTGGTTTTTTGCAATTCTTAAGAATCAACCACGCTCATAAATGATGTCTAGGTAGGTAGAACTGAATTTTGAGTTAGTGTATTGGATTTTAAAAAGCATATCATCCACAAACAATAGGAAGTGTGTAAAACATAATTGTAAAACATGTACCCTATAGAATAATAAAGTCTTTATGAATAATGGTCGGGAAATCTAGGCAGGTCTCTAATTTCTATCTCTATTATAATTTATAATACACGTAGTAGTACTGTAGCAGCTCAGCAAGTAATAAAGTAGACAAAGAAAAAGAGTGTTACAATAATAATGCATGGCTTGACTCTGACTCCTTTCTAATTTAGTAATTCAAATAAGTGCGTAGCTGTAGCTAGAAGAGACAATATATTATTCACACAATAATAATGAATGAAGGCAAAAGCAAGCAGGATTATATGCTATAGTATATAATTTTAAAAAGAAATCCATAAACATTATCATTACAGATGAAAATTACAGTTAACAACAGAAACTGAAAAGTTTCTGTGACACGGGCCGTTGACAATGAAAGAAGCGAGTAATTATTAAGAATTCTAACACTTGCCATTGTTAATCTACATATCTCTTTATATTATAAATTATAAGTACTTATACGTGGTTATATCTAGAGTATACCAGTTTTGCGAATATTAATATTGAACATGCAAAAATATAGAGAATGTGCGTATAGACAGACAGTTTACACTTTGGAGTCAACGTCAACGTCAAGTTAACGCTTGAGGTGACATAATTAAATTAGATTCTCTACTCAGCGGAACTAAAAAAGTAATAGAGACCGAGCAGAACACGTTTGTTTATTTATGCTGACAGGGGCATGACATGACATAGACATCAGACATAGCTCAGATATCATATATAGGGACACACAAAGGGATAAAGTCACAAAGTAAACCTAATTTGATCATTATGTAGTTTAGTTTGTAACGTATTATCATTAATTTTCATTCGGGCACGCTTCCTCTACTAATTAATTGAGATATAACGATGAAAATGGATTAAGGGGGACAAAATATTGCAAAAACATTTACAGAGTTTGCAGAATTGGCACAATAAATTAATATTTCAGCTAAAAAGTGCCAATTCATCAAGAAATATTGTTGATTTCCTTTTTTCGTATGTTGGGCGCTGCAATTTAATTGAAAATCAACATTTTTCTGAAATTAGTAATTAATCCGTAGAATGTCAATCTTTCAAAAATAATTGTTCCTGGAGAATTACAGATGGACAGACAATCTAATAATTCCTGAACCTATAGCTTCCGCTACTTAATAATATCTACCTGCTAATTATGTTTACATAGTATGCAAATAATAAATAATATTAAAACTACAGACTAGCCAAACTAAAAATATATTTATTTAAGGTACATGACGACAGACAGAAATATATTTCAAGTGGATTAATATGTATATACAAAGATAAAAAATCCTGACCTTTGAACTGTGAATTAATTATCAATTCAGGCAATCTGACTTAATCTTTACAAACAAAATAATTGTGACAATGACATGATATGACATGACATCCTTCCATAGTTGCTAACTTAGCTTAGCTATATATTATAAACAGTCTTGCATATTTATGAAAAAAATATGACAAAAAATTGACATTGCAAATTTGCAAATTAAATTTTGAAAGAAATTTCACCCTACGACCTTGGAGTACATGCTTCTCATCATTTTGAGGGCGTTGGCGAAAAAGTCCCACATCCTTCGCATTGACAACCCGATTGTGTTCATAAAGCTGCCCATCATTTGTCCAAAGTTTTGCGTTTGTTCTTTCGTCAGCTGGATTTGTCGGGATTGCTGAATTGGGGAAGTTAATTGTTGGGGGGAGGATGAGGAGGAGGAAGAAGTTAATTTTTCGGTTTGTTGCTGGAGTTGTTGCAATTGGGAGGCCGCACTCGTCTGGAGAATCTCCTGGTTGGAAGGGGCAACCAAGATACTCTTCAGTTCCTCCCTTTTGGCCAGAATCTTGCGGATAAGGGCCTCCGTCTCATTCTTAAGGAGGGAGTCGGTTTTAATCTGGGTCTCCAGCTCCGTGATATTAAAACTCTTGGCCTCCGTGGGGGACACGTGGATTACTGTCGTGAGAGTGAGGCAAATGGAAACTAGGATTAACACACTGGTCATCGAGATTGTCACCCGAAACACACTGTCCGTTCGACGGTCCATTGTAAATAAATTTGTAGGAGGGGTCATAGGCATAGGAGTCATAAGAAATTAGTTTAATTATCCAGCTCCAGCTATTCAGCTATCCAGGAATCCTTCTTCTCATAAGATTTCTAAACAAATTAAACATTTTAAAATATAATTCAGTTAATTAATTGTTACATTTAAAATTAATATATTAAATTATTTTAGTTAGAAAATAACGCCGTATAGAAATTAATAAAACAATTTAATAAACTTATTATATTTAATTAAAAATAGATAAATGTCCAACTTCTGACTTCCATAAGAAACTAAACTTCTGGATAAATAGGTCATCCTGGGAATATGAGAATTCATATTGTTATTGGGATGAATTTTATAGCAATATCTGTTTAATTTGCATGCAAAAGAGCATAGCATTGGAACTAAACGCGAAAATGGATATAAGAAATTCCATAGGAGGATGAAATCGTTATATGGACAGATTTTTCAACCTATATGGCAATAATTTAATGTGTAGTTAAGTGGTTGCATTAATTATTTACATAAAATCTACATTAAATAGTATTTAAACTTAAGATTTTACACTATTTTGTGAATACAATTTAACTGTATACATTTCAGTAGGTATAAAAACTCTTAATACGTTAATAGTTTTAAACTTTATCAACATTTATAACTTATTTAAACACAAAGTAATGTGTTAATATTGGAATTTAATATCACAGTAAATAATTCTCAATTTAGATATGATATCTAATTAATATTCCTCTAATTTTAAGTTCCACAATTAACAAACTGCTGAATATTGTACAATTTCTCATATTACAATAACACAGCAGACTTATAACTTGTCAAAATATTTGGATTGTAACACTCGATTCAAATTTAAGTATTTAAATGCAAATTACGAATCTAAATATCGTAACTGTAGTAAAATTACAAATTAAGACAAACTAAAATGAATTAAAATAATCCCCTTACCTTTTAAATTAAGTTATCCGTGAATCCAAAATCGTTTCCACGTTTATAATTAAATAATTTCAAGAGAGCACTGAATAATTGCTGGAATATTAATTCTAGGTTTGGCTAGATGTCCAAAGCTCGGAAGTTGTTACAGGAATGGCAATCGTTTTAGGAAGCTTGCCACGTTTTATTATAATATGTAATAAGAAAATATGTAATAAGAAATTCCTCCCACACTTGACATTACTCACTTAACTAAATAAGTCTAACAAGAAAGACAAGGAGCTATTTGCATTTAATAATTCCCTAAGTAAGTTATACTGATAGTAAGGTAAGGAGGTGATGCCGGTATTTGTATATTCTCTGTTGTACATAGTTCCGTATTGAGTATGAGTATATTATTGAATATAATGAATAATTATGAATATGTATAAGGGATAGGGTAATAAATAATAATATGTGTAAAGCTGTGTTACATAAGTAAGCTAAGAGATAAGGATAAGGTGTCTGTTCTGCATAAAATCCTGCTCAGCAAAGCAAATAGGTGAGAAAGAGTTAAAAATGAAAGTTTTTCCTATGGAAGTGATTAGACTTGTTGTTGTTTTCTGTAGTTATAGTGCAATACTGAAAATAGAATGACATAACATAACATAACATAACAAGTGTGTAACAGCCATAGTCACAAGATAACGTAACCGAGCATAGCAGAATACCATACGGAAACACTAGAGAGCAAAATAAAGGAAGGAGTCCCAACTCCCAACAACAACAAAGGTGCACTTAACCATCATTTAGGAATGTGTATCAATTCGATAAAGAAAATAAAACTCTGTGACATAATAACACATAATACAATGTTTCTTTTACTTAGCTTTTTGTGGATTGGATTATGGAGCTAAAACGTTAACAATTTAGGTAGCTAGGTTTTAGAGATGGGATCGAAACAAAGCGAGGTTGCGATTCGAGACGAAATTATACACAGAGATTTTGAGAAGAAAATTTTAATGTTAATTTCAAAAATTTCATCGAGATCGATGTTCAGATTAAATGTGTTTTGATAGCGATGGAGAAATGGGACACGGTTTGAAGAAAATAATCCTAAAACGATCGAATTTGAAACCAATTTTGGAAAAAATTCAAAAACGATCGATTTAGAGATATTTTTAAAATTGATCGATATTTATACCAAATAAATGATACCAATCGTAACGGGGAGTAATTTTTGAGACATTTTTCAAGGTTGGGTGATATCGATACCAATTTTTGTAATACTTTGAAAGAACGATCGATATTGACACACATTTTTGAAAGGCAATCGATATGAAGACCAATTTTTGAAACATTTTGCGAAATTTATTGATATTTATGGCAATCAAAGAAGGACAATCGATATGAAGACCATTTTTTTAAACATTTTGTAAAATTGATCGATATTTATACCAATCAAAGATGGACAATCGATATGAAGACCA
>JAQFYC010001461.1:0-34184 GCA_034694165.1 Tomocerus mixtus | reverse complement strand
AAATAAAAGCCCAAAGCCTAACAAAGAAAAAAGGTGCAGTAATGGTCACTTCGAATGACAATACAATTCAATCTAGTTCCCTATTATATTCTCGATTGCGAAACTATAGAAGCAAAATCTACATTGCTACTTATAGTAATTTTAATTCAATCTTGATTAAAATTGTTCACAATTTACAAAGTAATAATAATTAAAGTTGCCTTGTAGAAAAGGGCACACCATGAAACTAATGCTAAGTAAAATCTGACGTTTTCAAATAGATAAAATTGAATATTAAAATTGCTCTACCTAGTAAGTACCTAACTGTCCAAGCAGATAACGTAGTTGAATATCTATCGAGTGTAACAAAACTGATGAAACAAAGAAACAAAAACAAATCCTAGGCTCGACTGATTAAGCTAAAGGGATAAAGGGAGGAAGAGAAAGATGAGCCATGTACTTATGCTCACATGAAGGAAATTCAAGTTCGGAATAGCATTTAGATTCTCAGGACAAAGAAATATTATAGGTAGGTACCGTCACCGACTAAGCTAAGGATGAATGCACTGCTATGCTAGAAAGTCTATGCTATGCTATGCTAGGGAATGGTTTGATCACAGCTTCATTGGTAAAAGTATAACTAGTTATGTAGAATTTTGTTAAATTTTTCTTCCCCTTCCTTTCCCCTTTCTCTGTTCTCTTGCAAATCTGAACTAACATGAGCAAAGAGAAAAAATGGGGAGAGTGAAAGGAAAGTGAGCCATGAGCCGAAGCTCACACAACATATTCAAGGGAAGCAAGAGCAAGACAAAGTATTATATTAGAACACATCACAGTGAAATAAAGTAAACTATGTGTAAGTATATAAGTAATATAGGAACGAGTAACGAGGATTGAGTAGGCTGTAGGTAAAGAATACAACGAAGCAGCAGATCTTATAAAAAGAGAGAATACATCCATAGTCAGTCAGAAAAAAGAAAGGGACCCGGATGAATAATATGATATGTGCATGTGTGTTGTGTACGCCAAGTAAGGGAAGAAATGAAACGAAGTGTTCAGATATCATCCATTGCTCCTTTACTTTAAGTTAGGTTACTTTAAGTTACATACATGACATATCTGTAGTCTAGTGTTGTTGTAGAGAGCAATTCTGAGGATTGCATTGCATTTCGGCTATACATAGTTAAAAAAGACGTGTGTGTAGTGTAGCAACATCAATTTGTATGCTTGGCGACGCTCTCCTCATCCGCATTTTCGTGGACCGACCAAGCTGATACAACTCATAAATAAGCATACATGTATGCTCGAGCTCGGTCACCAGCCACCATACCAGCACCAGAATTATACATAGTAAATACATATAGGACACACTCACTCTCACTTAGCTCTACATACTATACACTCCTCTCGACTCAACTCTACTCACTAGAGAAAAGTTCGACAGAGATTTCTCTTTTAAAAAAATAAATGCATTGATTGGGACTTGGAAAGCTCTTTGCATTAGAACGAAAGCAAAGCATTTTTTCTCCTGGCTGGCATGCCTACTCTGCTCTGGCGTGGTTCTTACTTAAGTATATAATACTATGTAGAATGTAAAATTTCCGTTATACTAACACACGCTCATATGCTATGTACTGTTCATGCATTGCATATACAAAGACAGATTGCATTATGCGTATTATGCTGCGTACCTACTTATACGTAGTATGTATATGCAAATGTTATAATGTTATGCTATATGTATGCAAAGAAAATAAGAGCATTATTGCATTATACTAAAACTTACGTTTCTACTCCTACTACTATTTGTATTTACTAAAAGTATGGTGTACATACTTAATAAGAACCACCTTTCTTACGCAAATACAGATACACACAACACAGATGTTCCAAAACAGAGATAAATACAAGAGACATGGAAATGCATGCACATTATATGTAGTACACTACAGAGAGACTAATAAGAAGATACCTACGTGCATTTAGCATTTATGTACTAGTCATGTATGCATGTATAATATTATTTGTTTAGTTTACATAGGTGCATACACAAAATAGATGCATGCATATAATATGTAGAAGTTGTGTACTTGTACTTTCACGGTAACTACTTTACTTACTACTCGACAGTCACGATGAACAAAATCTATAGAAGAATGAAGAAAGAAACGGAGCGAAGCGGAAGAGAGACGAGGGACGACGAGACGAGGCTACAGAGAGAAACAAGTGCAGACAGTCAAACATGACGGGTTTGGATCGATAGATGCTTGGATGGCCATTCCCGATGAAAATATTGCAGGGAGCTAGAGTCGTTTCCGAAAGCCTTTCGAATCAGTATGCAAAATCCTTAGCAGGATGAGATCTCGTTACGTTACGTACGTACGTACCTCTACAATACTCCTATGCACTACTTACTACTCCGGTCTATAGCTTATTTTAACTCCAATGCCCAATATCGACTTTTCCCTCCTCCACCTCCATCCATCCATCCACTTTCTCAAAGGCAAAGTTCTTTCCGTTCCTCCGGTGTACAAAGCAAATTTTTATTAGATACATTCCACCACCACCAAACCAACCACCACCGCTTAGCGGTCAATACTCTGTGATAAGCTAATATCCAGCAACACATACATATCAAATACTCAACACAACTCATACTCACACTACATACTATACATGTGTCTGTCTTCACTTAACTTCAGTCCAATTCACTCTCTAGTCTATTCTATGTACACAAACTCTAAATAATACAACAACATCGATAGCACGGCTAATAACTATCAACTATAACCTGTTCTATTATTATAGTTTAGGGAAAGTGAGCTAAAAGTAAAGTAAATCAAGTAAGGTGTACTGTACACTTTATTTTTTATTCCATCATGTGCCTAACTATATCTACCTATGTACATACAAATACATGGCACCTTCTGTACTATAGATCTCTAAGTAAGTAATATTTATTAAGGGACCAGATATATATAATTCCTTAACAAGAGAGACTAGAACACATGAACATGAGATCATAGACACGAAGTGAGTTGTGTGTGTGTGGTGTTGTGAGCCAGCCTGCATTACATTGCATCCAGGAGAAGAAGGAGTGTATAGATTCAATGCAGATTATAAATTGCCAATATCCCATTCCATCATGATCCATCATCAGACAAGTAAAGCAAAGATACGATAGGAGCTACTGGTGCTGAAACGAGCCATCAGCACACCACAAGCACAACCATCCAGTTACTTTACTTTACTACAGATACATGCATCTTTTCTCCAATATATTATTCTGGATCTACACTACACTAGTGTATGTAGTAAAAAATAGTTAGCTAAAAAATGTACTAGTGACTTCACTTTAGTTTACTCTTATTGTTAGTCCTATCAGCGGCGCTATTATGTTGGAACAATCTTTATCGCTGCAAAACCAAACCACACACAGACACCACCACACACTGCACAAGATTCTTGCTCTTACTCAACTATACTATTATGTAGTACTAAAAAGAAGAACTTAACTTACATAGGTGGAAGAACCACATACTACTAATACCGAAACTGGAAACTAAACTTAAACCAAACGAAAAAGGATAATATCGGAGGTAGAGAGCAAAAGAGGAGACGAAGACGACGACGAAGAAGAAGGAAAGGAGAAACCGAACCCAAGCAGCCAATATCAACATAAGCAATTCAACTCAACTAGAAATTCAACTCCGCCGGGTATGCGGAGATGCTCAATAGCATCAGACTCATTATTGATCCAAGGGAGAACCCTCATGTTTTATTCACACTTTCTTCGAGGTGACAATAACCTGTGCCCATCCAGCCAACAACCAAGCCAACGCCAACCACCAACCCTCCTCATCACACAATTTCTCACGTGTGTATGTATCTATGCCTTTGCTTGGCCTAACTTGCCTTTTATTATTCCATGCGAACGCAATAACAGTCAATTTACGTGAAATAATATCCAAGTCGTATATCATAATAGAGCGTTAAAGCACAGGTAAGAATGCCTTATGATGAGACAAACTAACGCTTCCCTCAGCTTCCCTTGTCTAATTCATTTCATCCACGTAAAGACGGACCATGGAAAAAACTCATCTAGAGATTCAAGTTTTCATAATAAAAATGACATGATACATCCTACCGAAAATTATTAATGGCACTCCCGCTCCAGAACCCTAGAAATGTATCTTCCTTTACTTATACACATACAACCTGAGCCTGAGCTTCTTTCCTCTCTTCTTTCTGTCTGCCCTATCAAACTAAACTACATAAGTAACTAAACTTAAGTAAACCAAACGAGATACTCACATCACATCTCTAAAAACAGTTCACTCCTCTCTCTTTACAGAATCACACACAAATGCAGATATATTACTCGACATTACGAGATGCTACATTATTATTATTATTATTCTATCCGTACATTACATAAGGTGCACTAAAAATGTAACCAAACCTCACTACCGTGTACAACTATGACTCAACTCAACTCAACTCACTGACTGCACTAAGTACATTAAAGATCCCTTCAGGTTTTATGTATCTCACATATTATTTTATATAAATAGGGCACGACGATATTATTACTTAACTTACCTACCACGACTACGACGACTTGGTTACGGCGACAGATTATACTAGGAGTTTCATAATATTACACTCCTTCCTATGAATCCTTCTGATAAGTACGTACTATACCGAGACACATGAAATGGGGAAACCCCTGTATCTCACGAGAACATAAATTTACTTAAATATTCACTAACTAATACCATAAAAATATATAAAGAGCTATTATATAAACTAGGTATAACCAATAAAGAGTGGATATACTTAGCTAGTACACTTGCCTTGCTCCATAATACTTACTACATGGATGAAAGTTGCCCTTGCTTTAGCTTGTCTTGGCCTGAACTGGAAATCATTAAATATACTTACACAAGAGAAAACGCAATAAACCATTGAAGCTTAAGGATTCACAATAATTTAGAAATACGTTTTTTAAGAAAAGAGGTCATAAACATAATCTCTAAGCATTTTTAAACATCTGCCTCTTTTCGGCTCTACCTAAGTAAAGTAAACACAGTGAACCATAACAGAGATTGGGAGTAGAATGTCATAAAGAATAGAGATGAGCGCAGGGGGCGAATCCTATTTCATTCCAGGTATCAACTCATTCATTCCCTCGCTAAGACTAAATACATCCAACCGAAGGAAACCGAAACCTTACGTAACAATGACATGGAGAATGAAATGAGCAGGACAAAATTGGCATTCAAAGTCAATCAAGGAGAGGATTCATAGAACAAGGATTCGTTATGGTCCATGACGAACTAAACTGTGGTACTACTACCTATTATGTATTAACATGAATCTTTCTGTTTTTACATACAGCCAATCTCTTCACAAAAGGTGCAAAATGTATCCTAACCTACCTGTGCAACTGACTTGTAATGGAAAACGATCACATTCTGTAAAATAGATTAAAGATGCAGATGTTCTTTATGTATATGTATCATGCATAAGAATTTACAATCTACCATAGATTACTGTGCATAATTGGTAAATTAGTAAACAATGCAAAAAGATAAATCCAAGCAAGTTAATAAATGTAAGAACCTACGAATGCTCTTGACTCTTCTTCGAAAATAAACTAATAGAACCATATATAGGAAAAATTCACCTTGATTATATGTATATGTATATAAATGGACAACAAAATACATAATGGTCCACACAAGATACAACTGACTAAAATATCATAAACAAATCCAACCTTTAGGTACACAAAAGTAATGATAATAATGATTACAAATTTCTTGAAGTTCACGGATGTTTATAAGGCAGATATTATATTACGTAAATGCCAAGGTAGCAATGTAATAGTGATTGACGAAGGTGGCAACGGCCAATGGAGCAAGTACTATGGGCTATGACTAATCTGACTTATGAATTTTATTATGACTCGTCCTTAGAGAGCTTGGTTGTTCATTACAGAGACTAAACCAAGTAAGGGTACCGTAACACAATGCAATGCGAGAATATTTCTTCGGTACGGCATGGCACTTGAGAACATGTCAGTCCGTCACAGATTTGTTATGTGTGTTCATCCAACGATAAGTAGTGAGTTTCTTTGCATCAAATCACTTTGGTTCAGTTTTGTTGTATGTGAGCGGTTCTTATTGGGAAAACTCATAAGAAAAGCCTGGCAAGGCACACCTGGACTTCCAAACACTTGCTAATGAGTTCTTTGGGGAATTGTGAAGGAAGACGAAAACCCTCATGAGCATGATAACAAATAAGATACCAAATACTACATATAAATAACAATATAGAATAACATAGCTAAGCAAAGAAAACTAAACATCCAGTACCTACATGCTATATACCTAGTCAAGATTCAAGATGCGGACAACTAAAACTTACTTAAATAATCTTAAGCTTAACAAACCAACTCAGGTCACCTTCACATTCACATAACAATGGAAAGGAACAGAAAGAATGGCATTAAAACCTAAGATGTTTTACGTACCTCGTTATACCTACATGCATTGAACTTTGAACACAAAATTATTTTAAAAGAAGTCTATGGAATCATCCAGGAGATGTTAAGTAAGCAAAGAAAAGCTACATAGCTCGTCCTAAAGATGAAATGATGACTTTGAGTACCCCTCCCTCAAGACCTTCTTAATGTCAGCCGTACTTTTAATTATCAGATCGTAAAGGATTGTTGGACAAAGGAGTAAAAACCTGCTTGGCTCAGTCAGTCAGATTCTTTTTCTTTTGACGTTTTTAAGACAACGTCATTGGAACTTGTTCACTCACATCACATCACAAACAATTGACACACAAATTAGTGAACAAGCTTTGCTTTTACTACCTAACTACCTTATACCTAATACCTGCATGTACATTTTTAAAGTATTATCTAGAACCGCTACATAAATGCTACATAGTGATGTTTACTTTCCTCATTACAGTATTAGTAAAATACAAATGCTTAACGGATTGCACAAAGTACATGTATGGACTAACAGCTAAGGTTCAAATTCAACATTTAAAATTAACAAACAATTTTTTATTTAACACTACGGTTGGAACTAATTTTCTTTTGTCTTCTTCAGCGTGCCCTGAAATTCACAGTAAATTAATCTACTTCAGAGAAAATATACTTTTATGCTAGCATAGCAAAGGCAAATGACTCCATTACAATTACCTTCAATAATTGACGGGGTATATGAGAACATGAAATTATTAAAACTGAAGTACATGCCATAAGGGTATACATTACAGCACAGAGATAACTAAATACTACACAATAAACGGATGAGTAGTAGCTAGTGACTGATTGTGGATACAATGTCTTAAGAAAGTACTAGGCACATTCATAGACAACTTTTAATATAAGTTACTACTTACTGATGTACAAATACATAGTTGTATTAAGTAGCTATATAGGTATATCTTGCTTAGAACTATAAGTTAAGCATCCAACAAGATTTCACTTTAGATAGACTCTGAGTTCATAATGTCTATAAAAATGAGCATAAAGTATGAGTAGTAACTAAAGGAGAATAACTGGGCCCATTAAATGTTCCATTGCAAATTGCAAAATTAAACAAACATATTATAGTGTGTTTTTGGAATTGCTTTGTGAGATAAAGTTTGCCGATAGAGGCGAGAATAGGTTTGACTCGTTAGAAACTAAATAAGTATAACAAAACGATCCAACACGCATTTAACAGACTCATCCAATTGAAGCCTTTTATATTCGGTTACATTGCAATATAGTGTACATACTACATAAGACTTATTATAGGTAACTATAATATGTATAACCTTCCTACTATAAGAAGTAAGGTAAGGTAGTAAATGTGTATGGCATACATTTATATTGTGTGTAAACGGGTAAAAAAATATTACAAACTTCCTTCGGAAGAGGTAAGCAATTTGACAGAAGTATTATAGTTACTATGTGTATTATAGCAGTGTTAATGGCATCAATCATGAAATAGTTGTAATGTAAACACACAGACATACAATACCCATGTAAAGTGCATTGCAAATTGCACCACATTCAATATCTTTGTAGTAACAAGAAGAGTAACATCGTTTACATAGACATTTAAGTAATGCTGATAAATAATATTATGTTCGTCTTCCCTTTACGGTTAGGCAGGCAGCTGCAGCAAAGCACTAGCGTACGTTATGTTATAAGAAAGATGCAGATACATAGTTTGTCAGAGCAGAATGTAATATTATGTAATACAATGGGATAAAACAAGTATATGCCTACATTTAAAATTACAGGCTTACTTACTGAGTACTTACATAACTGGTTATACTTATCGTAGTTTATGAAGTGTATCAACATCAGATTAAATACAAAGCTCAAGCTGCCGTCCGTCCGTGAGACGATCATTTTCCCTTTCTTCTTTACCTTTGATTTTCTTCCACAAAGATAGGCACAAGATACTTACTTGGATGTATACATACATTACATACATTCATCTTTTCTTATTTAGCTCTTTTTAACCCTTATCCTTATCAATCTTTTCTTATTTAACTCATCGCTAGCAATAAAACAAGCCGTCCATCCATATATTCACTCGGCCTAAGTAAACCAGACGAGATACATAATATTAAGTAATACACTCAAGGAAGACGCAAATGTTTAGTGGGTCTAGGTACTCCACTTACACAATAATACAGCTCTGTCCGCCTGCACGACAACAGGTGGCAGAAGCGACATTCAAATTCACGATACACGAAGGCCAATCGAAATGAAACTCCTCACTATAATATATAGAGTAAAAGTAGATTGTGCTTACTACACCGTTGAAGTACCTACTTTTAATACTTAATATATTCTTCGTATCCTAGATTTTTAGTCAACATCGATAAATAAAATCTTAATGATTCAAATGGCAACCAATAAACTTTGAGTGAAGCACAGTAATTTTATGCATAGTAAAGATAACTCTGCTCCCGTAACCATAAGGAAAAGGCAAAGTGGAAGAATTTGCGATTTTTTTCATTGAAATCAATTACAAAAATACCGAATGAATAATTTCCAATTAGTTATTTCTTTTCCTTAAACTAGTTAATTTAGATATTAGATATTTTTTAAATGTGTTTCAATTTAGACTTACGCAATTTAGATTGATGAGAACTTTGTGACAATGCCTGAATCTTACATAAACATATTATACATGTTTCTCTTGCAAAACAATTTGAATGTGTCCTGAAAAGTATAATAGTTTAATTTAATATACTGAATTGGCTGAAAAGCTTTATAATATTGCATCTCATCTTTGACTGCCTTACCTTGGCTTAAGAAAAAAAACGAAATAGCCCAAACATCTATATTAACCGATAGTAATAGGCAGTCAATAATAGTTTTCCTTCTGTTTTAATGCAGTAAGTTTCAGTCATTTCATTCAGTGAATTTTACTCGAACGGATTTTCCATTGAAAAATCTTGAGCTTGTGATGACTAATATTCCATTCCACATGAAATTAATAAGACTGTTTACTTTCCTATTTTTGTTCTCATACAGTAAATGTGTAAATATAAGGTATGGCACAATGAAAGCAGTCTATTCCTCAGCAATGGCTATTACTAAGCCTTATAATAATGATTTATTTAATGTATTATTACGAAGGCATTCGTGTGGTCACATGGGGCTACACTGCAATATGAAGTGTTTTAGAAGCATTTTTCTTCATTCCTAGACAAATCCCGAGCAAAATTAGAGATAATCACGCTAGGCGCCTATTGTCCGCCCAAATCAAAATGCCATGTCATCTACTGCATGAAATACCTCTGCTATTGCCCTTATACTTTGCCAGTTTCCTTACTTTTGAGTCTCTAGTCTTTCTACACCCATTCAAATTATTTCATGATGATAATGCCTCCATCAATTCAACAAAAAAGAGCAAATTAAGACAGAACAACGTGATCTGTACCGAGAGCTGTATTTTCCTCCACACCACTACACAATCTATTTACATACATACACGTTTCATAGAAGCACACATTCTTATAAGTCTTAAGAAGGTGTGGATGGTTAGTTGGATTACACACTTAATGCTATAAATAATGTCTTGCATGATTTGTCAGAATTTTCTCACATTAAACAATGTGTTATGGCAAGAGGATGGTAATTAGCAGTTGTTTCGAACTATTAGAGTCAAAATAATATAAAATGATAAATTAACTTCCTCCTACCGCTTTCGACATCATGGTTCTATTCAAATCACAACACAAATGAGTAATAATATGAAGATTGATGTGAAGTTTAATAAAGACGAGACAGTCATAACAGTAGTAATCTAAATTAAAAACACTTACTTAGATTGTCCTTTGGGATAATTTACTTTTACTTTGCATTGCATCACTATGCTGGCATGGGCTATACAATATTCATAATTCCTAAATCCCAACAACACATTCAAATTGAAACAAGCACAAGACAAGAAGGAAGTTGCTCTCCGTGAATAAATACTTTTGTATAGTTCTCCTAATCATTTTAAATTAAATTAAGAAACCATAAATACATCTAACTGTCAAGTGCTGTTGTATAGAGAAGAGTTTTTGAAAAGGATGAAACTTTGTGCATAAATGTACAAGATAAAATGAAATGAACAGCATAAGAAAGGATACTTACATCTGATAACTACTAAGAACTACTAGGCATTAATGTAAAAGCGTTTACATTACATAGATACTCACACTTACACTTATGTACCAAGTTAGTAAGTAGTAGTCTCGTAATGTAAAAATATTGTAAGTACCACTGCCTACTTGCATGTACATACATATTCATAGTAAGTATAATGAGTTGGGTAAATACATAGTTAAGAAGAGGGACGGTGGCGTGTTGCCATAAATTCAGATGAGATAATCTAGGTTGTAAAAATGCGCTTAGCTAGTAAAATTTGCATTTACTTGCTGCAATAGCACATAACATAAAATAAACTAAGACTCGGAATAAAAAACTAATTACGATAAGTAACAGAATAGTTTATGGAGAAGGTGTGTATGTGTAATCCGGGGTGGTGCTCCTGTCCTGGTGTGGTTTGGTTTGGTTTGGTTGTGGTGCCGCTCTGCTCTATGTTACGTGAAGAGACAAAGGTGAAGGGAACGCACACATAAAGTGTACACATAAATAGAGAAGCTTTCATAATAGTGGATACACACAGCATACAAACACTTTAATATATCTATAAACAGATAGACGGTTAACTTGAGTTGAGTTTGAGTTGAAGAATATTTTCACATGAGACAGGGAAGGCAGTGCAGAGAAGAGAGTTGCTTTTGCTTTTGCTCTGGTACGGGCAACTAGACATGTACGAAGGCAATTATAAATGTAAATTGAAATTGAGTAGATGAAGGAGCGGTTTGTGTAAGCAGAAGAGGTAGTCAGAGAGGAGAGCAGTTAGTTGAGAGTTGTCAGAGTCGAGGATTCGGAATCGATACAAGGCGAAAAATCGATAATGGGAAGAGTTGAATAGAATGGTCTTGGCATGCATTTCTTAAAGTTATAGCCAAAGCAAACTAAACGAAGTGAAGCCAACGTATTCTCTAATATACAATAACATAGGTACATACATTTTACTTTTACATACGTTACTTACGTACGCGTACATATACATTAGCAACTCTCCAAGCAGGGATTCTAACGATACATTCAAATACGTACTGATATGTAAAAAGGACACATACTCACAGAGAAAGAGAAACACATTCATACATTACATAGGATGAAGTGGAACTCAACTCAACTCTCAACTACAGAACAGAACAGAACAGAACACACTAAAAAGTAGTCAGCATAATATATAAGTAAGTACATGCATTGTATATGTGAGTCTGTACATACATCTACATAGGTCTCCAATTCTCACAAGCAAAGCCAAGCCAAGCCAGGCAAACGAAGTCGCACACGGGAGTACACATAATGCATTCGAATCTACATCCACATCACCATTATCCTTATTCGCATCACTCTAGTTGCTCTATGTAAAAAACAGAGTTGCTCTCGTCCAAATGTTTGCATGAAGCTGGAAAAGGAGATTTAGGGAAAAAGATGCATACCCTGCGAAAGGGTCTCTCTTTTCCTTTTGCCTTTGCTTCCTTGCTTGCTTGCATACATTCATACATTCATCCTTCTACAATATTCGTTGAGTTGAGTTGCTTTGCTTGGGTTTGGATTGGAAGGTTGTACACACTACTTACTATTACTATTACTATTTCTGTACTATATGGTTTGATGTGCATGGGATGTGAGTGAGTGTGCTGTTCTGTAGTTCTTGTACAGTGCTCCTGGCGTGGCGTGGTGTGGTGTGGCATGGCATGGCAGACTCTTTCCTAAAGTAAAGAATAGTGTATAGCTATTGGATTGGTTAATTTACATAAAATCGAATTCTTTCTTTCCCTGTGAAAGTGAAGAGACTCCGTCCGTGCTCGACACAGGACAAAAGAACGTGGAAACGGAGAAAAAATTGCGTAGACTCTTTCTGATAGCTTTCTACTCACCAACTGAATGCAGATAAGAGAAAATTCCGAATCACACTACTCAGCAAAGCACACCCTTTTCTTTTCCTTTTTTCTACATTACATTAAATTCTCAAATACCTTCCAGTCCATCTCCACTACTCCATCCATCCAATCCAATCCACACAAGGCAACGCAACACCAGATCTCACTGTGTGTGATGTGAGTCTTTCCCCATTTACAATCAGATACCAATTTTCCCTTTTCTCCATTCCCGTCCTCGTCCAAAAAATCAACACATGAGTTCAGTTGACTTGAGTCGAGACAAGTCTCTTTTATCCCATTCTCATGCCCCATCCTTCTCTGTATCATCATTTCAATGATTTTACTTCTTACACTATAAACTAAATACATATATAATTCCAACTTCTTTTACTAAACAGTATTATTTACTACAGAGACAGACAGTAGCGGTGTATTACTATATTGAATGTAAATGTGTACCTACCTGCTTTCATCTAACTAAGTACTATGTACCATGTATATGTATACATTTAAACATTGCAATACATTACACACTATTGGATCCATTATGTAACCAGGCAGACATTATTACGTAGTCCTATGTATTTAGGAACTGAGTATAAAAAACCTTACTTTAGAATGGTATCATTACTGAATTTGATTGAGTCATCCCCTTGAAGACCCTCCAACTTCATCCTCATCATCACACAAAATGAGACTCGAGCTGAAGTTATAGACAGCTTCTGCAAGCTACTGATATTTCTATTAAGGGATATACTTATATAAAGTTTATACCTACAATTTGGATTGTTCATTGCTCCTTATTTATTATGTGCAACCCAAAGTAAAGAATAGAAAGTCTTCCAGCAGGTCTTTAGGAAAGTTAGTAAGTATTTACGAACGATAACTTTACTATAACTATCATCCCTGTAATTTATATTATGCTATAAAGGTATATAGTATTGGAGTAACATGAAGAAGATTAAGTTATCCAAATCGATACTGACTGATTGCTCCTGTTCTACTAACAACGTGATGAATAAAATAACTCTCCAATCATAATCACGATTTGAGCAAGCCAACTCAAGAGAAGCTCACTGCATACATTCGGTAGCCTCATGAATAACAATTAGCGCCCAAGATAAAATCGGGGACTCCTCAACTTTGTTCCAGAGTCTTGTCTTAAGCGTTTTTCAATCATAATATTCTCATCATCTTTAGAAAATCCATCATCAGTTATGAAGGATTCAGTTAACTTGTAGTCAAGTCAGGGATTTGTTTTTTATATACGTTGCATGTATTTATATTATGTAAAAAACTGGAGCGGGGATCTTTATATTAAGTAATATTATTAGTAAACGACAACTACGAGAGAAGCTTACACAGTACGTTAGAAAAGAGCAACATATTGCTTCTATCTTCTATGTGCATACTAAAATTTCTCGTGCGTGTTTCTTTATAACCATTTCCCTTCAACAATCTAATAGAGGAAAAACTATGCGTGCAAGTAGTAAAATTATAGTAAATACAACGACAGTAGCCCATGCCAAGCCAAGCCAAGCCAGGACACAAAAGACTCGCCTCGTCAAGCCTTTTGTTTAACTAACTCACTCAGTCTATGCTTACTTATTGTTAGAATCACATTCAATAAAGCGACTCTGACTCAAGGGTAGAAAAACAAATGTACATTTATAATAGCATACATAGCATATAAAGTCTATGTGTGGATATTAATTTAATTTTCATTTATAATAGTCACACAACACACCAAAGCTAACAAACCTAAATGTATCTATCCACATCCACATAAATAGGACTACAGTATGTATGGTTAAATAGGAAAAGGCTGATGATTTTCATATCACGAAATTTAGGAGCTAACAAAAGGGTAGAGAAGACAGACAGGCAGACAGGGAGTCGTGTTGTGCTGTACGTATTCATAATTTTTATTTCTTTTGTCTATAATTCTATGGCTGTTCATTTGCCATTGGGATGATTGTGTGCGTAGCAGGGAAATTATAGTCTTTGCCAACTCCCAATGAGTGGAGGAGACGCACTAATTAATACAAAGGCTATGTTTTAATTGCTCTGCGACGAAGCAAAAGACAAAGACGTCCATTGGCCTTAAAATCGTCTCAGGCGGTCCTGTGCGGATAAATCCACTCAACTCAACGGGACAGTGCTAATGAGTGAATGTGTACTCTTGCTAAAACTAATAGCCTCAACGAGCGCGTCGGCGGAAACGAAGGAGGAGGCTCAGCAATAAATCAATGAACCAGCCCCAGAGAACTAACATAACGTAAGCTCTAAGCTTTGCAGTTCGGTTCAGCCGACCGACTCGTCTTCTATCCATTTATTTTCTGTAGTTAATCCTACGTCTTCTTCTTAACCACATATCGCACTCCTATTCCTTCCTTTACTTACTTACTTAGACACACAGTCTCACCTATGCACGTCCTGTCCTACACAAACTATATAGACAAACAACACAATAATACCAATAACTTTTACGTATACTATTAACCTTACGCAAGATTTACTAATATTCTATACTATTATAGTAACTACATATTTACAGATACCTGCATTACACAGTTTTCCTTCTTTCTCAAATAAAACTCTATAGTACAACTGAATGAAACAATATTACTTCAGTTTGCTATTTTCGTTTATATACAAATGCATAGAGATTATCGTATACTGCTAGTAAATAGGTATGCTTATACTTATGAAGTCCATATTTCGTTTTATGTATGTACCTATTTAGCTATCTGTTTGTGGGGAACGCTAAGCCAGAATTCAATTCTTAGCGTAATAAAATTGTATTCGCCGATCTCCTTCTTTTTCCCCATATACTAGTTGAAAGCTGGCTGGCTTGGCTTGGCTCGACTTCACTTTCCTTGTCCTCATCCATACTGCATGCATAAATTTGCATAGATCCATACTAACTTTATTTCTTGGCTAAAGAAAGATGTCAATGAATATGAATGAGTTGCATAGTGTAAGTAGTCAGTCTCAGACTCTCCTACCTTGTACTTAGAAAATAAAAGCACCACCACAAAATTGTTATTATCCACAATGAAATAAACAAAACACCTGGAATGAATGACGCCAACAAACCATATTATATGCTTACACAAGTGAGTAACATGACTACCATAAATATACTTTACTAAAACTACATAACATAATGCATCTCATCGCCAGCTCATATTACTAAGGTATACAGATATATAGTGTCATTCCTGAAAAGATAAGGTGTGGGAATACGGATTCACATTATAAGTAGGATGTCTCGTTCAGATCTCCTAAATATCTATCTGTTCCTTAAATATAAGCAAGAGAAAATAATATAGTTTGTATGAATTAATATACTTATGTATAGCGTCTGTATGTGTAATGTAAGTAGAAGGCGACAGAAAACAACTCAACAATACATGGGTTCAAGTGGAGGACATAAAGAGTAGAAGAGATACAGATAGACTGAAGTACAACAACTCTCTGGTTAGGGGAAATGAAAACGAAATTATAGAGAAGAAATCCTGGACTGGGTAGTAATTGTCTTTTTTAATTCTTGGATTCAAATGCTGTGTAATAAATGGATGTCCTTCATCATTTCTGAAATCATGCCGACTCTCAGCTCATTACAAGAACTTCTTCAGAGACGTTAATTATACAGCGCTGTAGTCAGTAGACTTGCCAAATTACCTGTCTTCCCTCTTTCAACTCTTTGTCATTAGTCATTAATTTACCTCCGTCATCTGGACCTTCCCAGCATTCACTCCAGGCAGAAAAAACAAGACCCCACTCTAGCATTCTATACCTACAACAGCCTTCCACATAAACATCATTGTGCATATGAAATCCTATATAAGTAGAAGTAGTTCCTTTCCTACTATGTACCATGTACAATTTTAGTAAAACTAAACACATAACATACAATACATCAATAATATAACATTACATACCATTCATGTCTTCAATGGAAATACGTAAACTAACTACCAAATTCACATACATGAGCTACCTTTGGTAATTAATAAACATTTTGTATACCAATGTGTACATAAATTATATTATACATTGAAATTCAGTCTAAAATTTTGCTTAGAATGTTCTTGCATGTAGTAAATTGTACAATAGTTACAGGTAATCTTTATGCATTAAGGATAGCAAGTAAATAACACATACAAATGATAGAGCCCCTCGTGAAACAAGAACTTTACTGCTACAGAAGGAAAGACACAATTCACACAATCGACGATGATATCGCCTCGTCTTACTTAAGGTAGCTGTCGTAGGTGCACAAAGTACAATAACATAATGTCCTCATGCTGCTAAAAATAAGCACATCAACTTTTTGTGCTGGTCTCTGTCTATGTGCTTTGCTAGTAAAATTGTGAGACTCGTCTCGGCGACTTTTCCAGCTACACACATTCACCTTATTTTGCCAAACAGCCTATGCACTAAACAAATGAAATTGCATGAATAAATTAAGAGGCAAATGCCGAGAAGGCAAATAATGTACATATCTGCTATAGTCAACTAGGTAACTAGTATATTCACGTAATACATAACTATATACTATCCTTGCAGGTAACGCATGTAATATTTGGCTGAACTGTTACTTATTAATAAGCAAGACAGTTGTATAGTATGTTTAATATAACAATAAAATTACTAATATACCAAAGAACTACATAAAACATAGTAAATACTATCTTAATAAATATTAGGTACCTACCTACCTCCTGTCAATGCACATAGCACATAAATACACCTAATGTTCGTTGCTCCTTCCTTCGATACAATAGAATGTGTAGCTAGTCCATGAATAAACATCCTCCCGTGTGCAATGGTTCGCCATGCGTTTTGACTTTGAGCGGAAACTGTCCACACCTCCAATCAGGGGAATAAATATTAAATAAAATATGAATGTGTATACGTAAGCAAACATAAACACAAAGAAAGTCACAAACGCACCTGGCTGGACAGGCTTGTAAATAAATGAGAAATAAAATTAACTGCCTGCATTTGCGATTCCTTTAGCAAGTAACTAACAACCAGCTAAAATTTCTACCTAGCTTAGCGTATCATTAATTTAAAGTAACCCCATTAATGTACATAGTGAGCAAACAAAGCGTAATTTATGTTCTGCAAAACAGGCAGTACATACGGTACATACTGTTACGTTAGAGTATAATAAAGAACACGAAATGAAAATACAATTATAGAAATGTAAGCACGCACTAATATTGACAAGCTTCAAATTACAATTTCAGAACAACCCGTTGATTGAGCCGTATTTTATCTTTGATTCCCATCTGAAATCCAGCCATTTTCTATGTGTAAACAGACAGTCGCAAATTGCCATTGCAGCCCACTCATAAGTTTAAGTAGTATAGAATATAAGTTGGGAGTCTTGGGATTATAAGTAAATAATTATAGTATAACATCAAATCTATACTTAGCGAAGTAGCTTGCAATAGTAACAATTTTAATATATTATTACTTTATTAGTTAGCTAAAGCAATGCAACTCCAGCACAATAGCATTTCGTAGGGTTAACTACAATCACGAAATGCACCATGCTGTGAGCTCATCTAAAATATCCACTGGCCACTGTTTATATGGTAGTAGTAAGGTGTTAGTATAAGTTGTACGAGTAAATACAGATTACAAAATACATAACAAGTATTCATTAAGTAATTCTACATAGATTCATGACTACACATACACACTACATATTTAGCTGGTTTCTTAGCTAACCAAACCACATCAAGTAAGAATGAATAGAGACGTGTATTCTTGGATCATTCATTCATTAGAAAGAGGATAGTCTGTGTTCTGTTACATTACAAGCATATCAGCACAACTTTTCTTTAATAAGCTAAGCTGAGAGTATTTGTAGTCTGTAGTCTGTAGTGTCATTCAGTAGAAAGAAGTATAAGTACTAAGTACAGATTAAATGTATACAGAATCATGGTGAGCTGGAGCTGCATTTGAATGAAAAACATACATCGCATAGCATCGCATTGATTGCATTCTCGTATCTTGTTACATCTTTCTCTTCCCTGGCCTGGCCTGGCCTGCTGCATAGCATAACATTTATAAGCAAATGTATTTAATCCAGCCATGAGCTGATAGACGATCACATCACAACACGACACGATTCTAAATAAATTCATTTATTCTTTATCACACCTTATATCGTAGTAATGCCTTCATGATCGTATTACACCTTCCCCTCCCATAAATGTATTCACTTATGAATAACGCAGTAAATGATACAACTACAGTTTCAGTCAGCTACAGGTTAGCTATTCATTCAGAGATTAACTGAAAGGAACCTGCGAGAAGTGAAGGAACTCAATTGAAATGTGGAGATACGTTGTGAAATGAAGATTCAATTTTTATTTCAAGGATAGGTAGCTTTATGCTATATAGGTATACCAATTATAAACTCTAGTAATATTTTCCAATTAACCAATCAATCAAATTATGCTCTAGGGGTCAATTTCATCTTTCCTTCCTGGAACTATTCAATATCAATCAGCACTGCACTATTTCCTTTAGTTCAACTACAATGCATTTAGTATAGTACATATTCCTCGGATTTACATTACATTAAATAAAACAAATATAAAAATAACAATTTAATCCTATTTAATTTTTAAATTGAACTTGTAAAATATTATTTACTCTAAGAACACAGATGTACACTTTCCGATTGCATTAATTGTATTACATAAACCTTACAATATCTTAGGCTTTAATATGTATGTAAATAAGGATTTATAGGCACTACATAAACAATGCATACCGAAAACTATTTAATATTTTGAAGGTTCAGGTAGACAGTATCTGGATGGATATTTATGTATTCTATTTATGAGTATCTGTATGTGATGTACTTATGGACGTAATTATAACTAGGTATGTGCTTTTACATTACTTAAATAAATACCACAGTTAAGTCATCCTCAGAAAATTTGCCGTATGTGTAAGAACAAGTAGTCGAAATCTTTTCTGTTGCTAAAAGAGTTGATCTGATGTACTATGTACAATTTATTAGTGCTTGACTACCTTTCTTCTACCGAAGCTGTAATGTAGTGTAAGTTAGTATTGAGTAGGATTGGATTACTCCTTAGTGTTGTATACGAGGGTAGTGACGATGAGAAAGAGAAAACGTAGAGCAGGAGTGGAGCCAGCCAGCGCCATTAGAGCTTGTGAAACAAGTTTTATTCCCGAGAAAGGATTAAATAGAGCCAAAGCAAGGAAGCCATGTGCCGTATGAAATTCAACCTGACATTCTTCCTTAGTAGTACATATGTGTAGCCTAGAACTAGGAAGGATCCGAATGAAAAAAGAAGGAAAAGGATTGGCAAGGCTCAGCATTAAAACCTTCATTTTAGGATTTGGCACCTCTCTCTCCTCTTTCTCTTCTTTCCAATGTACTTTCGACTTTCACAAACTCATTCTACATAGGCACCTATCTGTATGGACGTAATAGAGTAAGTAGGTTGTAGGATCCTACATCCTACCTTTTAGCAGATGTAATAAGTATGTAATATAGTAATTTCTGTTTTGTAGGCTATATGTGATAATGTATTTATTTGATATATACAGATAGCTAGGCCCAAAGTCGAGTCAAGCCAGAAGGATAGTGTTTTAGGTTTTACTTTTACTTTTACTTTACAACCCAACTGACATGTTACTAACATTTCTCGTAATATTCCTTTCGACACTGTAAAACCAAGGCAGAGTGGCATGGCATGGCATGGCACAGGAACAACAACCCAGTACATTTCCTAATGGAGCTACTAATGGCTCTCGGATTTACTTGATGTTCTGATGTAAAAACAGAACACTTGCTCTCCTCCTAATAGAGAGCACTAGAGGATCCAATGTTTTGGTCAGAGTTTTAAGGCTGTCGAGTCGAGTTGAGCCAGTTGACTCGTTTTCCTTCTTCCTAACGTCTAGCAGCTAGCGCAGAGTCTCAGCAGCATCGATGATGATGTTGATGATGACATGATGAATGTCTTAAACTTTACAGAGAAGTGGCAGCTTCTGTAACCTGTCAAAGACTCTCTGCCTCCTGTCTGTACGTATGTATGTAGTACAGTAGTCTCTACAGATCTGGACTAAACTATATCATACATAGTAAATGCTACACCAGAATATTATATTATATATAGTATAGTAGCAGACTACACAGACAAGAAGACTAGAGCAGTAGCACTGAGAATTCTTCTTTTGACTTCAATTCTATCTTCTATGTTATGTTACATAAGATGTTAACCCTTTCTTTCTATCTCACAACTACTATAAACGTACACTTACACTTTACACATAATGCTTATAGGCATTCATACTTAAATATGTAGGTTAGGTATCACTTTTTATTACTATAATATTAGTATATGGGCATACAACTACTATTTACTTATCACTATCACACTTCATAAGCATTATGTACATATAATACGTAATTTTTATTGCTGAGGAGAAAAATTATTCCTCCTAGATATCTATTTACTAGAATGAAGCTGAGCATTCAATCTCACGTCATTAGTTAAGACAAGCGGCATTCATTCTATTGAAATCATCACGCTACGGCTACCTGCCTACAAGTTTTATCGTTTTTTATACATTTTTACTCTTAATGTGGACTCTATCAGCTCCAGCTACATATTATACATTCAATTCAGCTCATGTCCAAGTCCAAGTCCAACCAGTCAGACAAAACAAAAGTTCACTCTATTTTCTAAGTAATAAGTATCTCAGTATCTTTATTGTAATTTCTTAACTAACGAGCACAGTGAATTCAGTTTATAACTACAACACAACTCTGCCTGCCTGCTATTACTTTATTATTATAGATTGCATTGTTGTATTATAATATTTGGTATTGTGTCCAACTCCAACTTGGTCTCATCTTGTCCATCCTAGTCTGCTCTGCTCTGTCAGATATTGGAAGAGTTAACTGAAACTAGAATCAAGTCAAGTCTCTTTGTTTTGCTCTCCTCTGGAAATCTGTATGAAGATGAAGATGAAGGGATTTATCTGAGTGATAGGTAAGACGAGGAGTGGCTGCCACAGAATGGCAGATGAATGCATTACATACATGCTTACGCATAAGTCATTCTTTCACATATCATTTCATTTAAGCCTTCTATTGTTTGTTCATCTTCATCGTGTCTTGTCTTGCCCTTAAGTTAACTTAACTAAACTTAACTACATTACATTAGATGATATAATAACGCTGCATATTTTCTTTTATACAATACAAAACACAACACATACGAAGCAGATAGTTAATATGTACATGTTGGATGTAAGACAACACGAGAATCTTAACGAAAACTAATAGGAGCATAAAAGAGCAACAACTCTTCTCTTCATTTCACTCATCTCATTCAATTCGGTTCTTAACGTTCTTACGACCACAAAAGGAAAGACTTCATTAAATTCCGAGAAGCATGAGCAAGGAAAGAGTATGGAAGGGAGTCTGAAGTGAGGAGTCAAATCCCTAGATGAATAATTACACTCAACTCACTAATTGAATGAGAGAATACAGTAGCTGAAATAAATACGCTTATCTGTTGCAGTGTCAAGAGAAAAAAATGACACTTTGCATATTAATGCACGCAAGGCAAGGCAGGGAACTCGAACTCAAGTTCAGCTCAGTCAAGCAAGCAAGCCAGGCCCAATCTTTATTCTTCTCCTCTTCCCTCCTGCATACATATGATACTCTAAGTAAAATCCCGGTATATTACATATACTTTCTTATATACAGATAGAACTTCTTTTATTTTTCTATATCACTATTACTACTATAACCATAAAATCTCTCTTATAAATTCTGTAATATCCATTACCCTATTCTATTCTCTACTGAAACTAAATTCAACTTTAAGCAAACCATGTTCTGGCAGATCTTACTTATCGTTAGAGTGCTTTTACTACTCGAACTGGAACCCAAATACAGGAGCTGATTGTCAGTGTTAGGTAGTCGTCGGCATAGTTAGAGCTCGCAAACTGCCCGTAATATATGCATAGTGTTTCTTCGCATCCGTATCCATTGTATTCTGCTGGATTGCAGCCGACGAGGTCATTACAAGCCACAAAATGACTTCAACCACACGTTCTCTTCTCCTATCCTGCCTACTGCCTACCTTAGATATTTTATTCATGCTAGAAAGCCTTTTCTCCGAAATCCCGTCTTTCCATCTCTTTATGATGTCGAACTCTGTTCAAATGTTTTGTCTCTTCTTGTCTGCCTTTATACGCTTTACATTCCACTGATCTTATTCTCATCATTGCTCTATTGATTACCCAATCAATACATCAGCAAAAAATTAGCATACCTTATCTAACATTTTATACAGGAAGCCATTACACATCTAAGGATGTGTAAGCATCTAAACAAGACAGTCCCAGGCCAGGTCTCAGCCAAGTTCTAATATGACATGTAAGAAGTAAAAACTTCATGTATTGCTGTTTTATTTTAAATTATCATCGTGTATCATCAATTTCTGCGAGACATCTCTATAACTAACTACTATGTATGCATTTCGTTTTAAGAAATTACATTATAGTCCTACTTAGGTAACATTATTTAATTGAACAGTAGAAAAACACATGGTGGATAATGACGTGTCTATAAATGCGACAGATTGTCGCCTACTTCCATTATCATTAGTCGTCTTCAACTATTGTGGGGAGACGGAGCAAAGCAAATTATTATAATCACTGATTTGTACAGAACAGTCATAGACAGCTAAGCTATATTCGTAACATAACAATAATATCTATATTTCTACTTTGTAGTTGTATGTATTTGTAGTAGGGATGTAGTACTGGCATTACAACAAATGTTGAAACACAAAGGAGCAAAAACATAGTAATGTAAAATACGTCCTACGACAAGGAAACCAAAATCAAACCAGACCAAACCAAACCACGAAGATGTAAAGCATAGATAAAATGATAAGTACAGACATACAAAGAATAATGCTTACGTTATACTAAATATACAACTACTACAGTACATACAAAGATTATTTAGGAGTTTAAGAGTTTGAGTTGAGAAGGGATAGGATAAACAAGTTGATGATTCTTTGAAGTTGATGTTGCGATAGGGAGGTTTGCTTGACAGACTCGAATGTTCACTCACTGACAATCAGTTCAGAAATTCTGCACCGAACTGTCTCATATATGTATTTTGTAAGACTCATTCACTCACTCGGCCCAGTTCACTTCATTTAATCTCTTCATGTCAACCAGTCAAACATACACACAGGCAATTCTTCTCCTTTCACTAAATTCATTGAATTTGTGTACTGAGGATCTGGAGCTCAAATGAAGATGAACCTTTCCTCTGAACGCTGAATCTGAAGTGAATTAGCGTTAAGTTAGCCCAGCCAAAACTAAACGGTAAGACAAATGAAGCCACAGGACAGGAAAGCAGTTCAACTATGATTGTGCAGAAGAGATGAGGAAAAGATGAGTTCAAGATACAGAGAGAACAATAAAAGCAAGCCCATGTCTAGAAGCATGACTACGGGCTACAATTTCATTTCACCTTCGTACAATAATTGCTGTCATGTTTATCATCTCTGAGAAGTTGTTTAAGATAATTGACGAAACGCCTTCTCAAGCTGGAAGGGTGGTGTTGCCACGCCTTTTCGTGTCAACTTGTGTCAATTACTTGGCATATTGTTACACAGCTACGTAGGCATTTATGTACCTAGGCAAGTAGTATGTATATGTGTGTGCCTACTCAGATTCACCTTCCCTATTTATTTATTTTCTTCCTAAGACTCACACCTTTCCTTCCTCCTCATCCTCATCTTAACTTTACTCTTTATTTCATCTTCTCTCCCAGTTTAATTCCTTAACTGTATCTATTAGGCTTGTTTCTGTTTGTCTTGTCTATGTAAGATCGTACCCCTTTCCTCAATATTACCATTTAGATAGACAATAATTTCCCTCGTGTGCTGCAGATTTAGGGCTGATAACACTAATTCCTTGCGGCTCAAATTTTTTCCCTCGTTTCACTTATGTGTGTTACAAATGTAATACTGAACTGAAATCCTGCAAACCACTTCCTTAAAAAATCCATGCTTTCTCAGACATCGGCATATCAGATTACAAAAGCTCTAACTTTGCTTTGGTTTAGATTGACTTGATTTCATCCTCGATCCTGACAATAATGGCCTAGTCATGTCAAGACATCCAACGTGAACTTGAATTCAGTATGTAATTGTAAAATAACCTTTCCATGTAATGACTGTAATGACCAACTAAATCGTCACAGTACATCGCCCAGGGCTTTCTCCAACAAATTCTAGTTGATTTTATGTACATACTACATATAACATGTAAATTGTAATACAGCTATTTAAACAGAATCGTGTACAAGTAAATGTACTAATATTGTATATTATGTATATGGGTAATGGATACTACAGATATATACTCCTAAGGTATCTATTTATATAAGGGATGCTTAGTATAACGAACGAAATAACAAACTGCTCAATAATTATGACAATTGAAATGACAAATGATCCATTTGGATAACATAAGGAATGTCTAACACAGTTTGTTCAACGTAAACTAACGAAATAACAAAACAACTACAGTTAGGAACAATACAGGACAATACAGCTATACAAATGTAAGTTTTGTGAAGTATCTATTTACTTTTGTTCTGCAATAATAATGAATGCGAATTTATTTGCAGAGAAGAAGGCAAACCAACTGTACTTTATGTATGGGATATTAGTATGTACTCATTTACTAGAATTTAGTCTCATCCTTTGGGTTTTATTGTATGTAATGCTTTTTCTCTTTTCTAATGGGATTACTCTGCAGTCTAGCAACGCAACGTCTCATCATTCCACCTTCGTTATTGCTTATAGGTACTTTTTTATTTTCTTATTAATCATGTCTTAGGAGAGAAGGGTAATCCTGACAAATGAGAAGAGCGATGTCGTTGAACTTGATGAATGAAGCAAATAATAAAAATTAATTTTGGGTATAATTTAAGCCAAACCCTAATTTAAATAGAAGGAGAAGGCAAGAGCCAAATCAAAAAAGAAAAGAAACTGAACTGAAGATGATTAAATAATAAGTGCTAAGCATAAAGGAACAATTATTTCCCTTTAGTTAGTTTGAAAGTCAAGTTCGACGAGACAAGACAAGGGCAGGACAGCCAGTTATAGTAATTAGCATCCAACAGTTGCATCACAATTTAATAGCTTTTAAGCTGGTGAAGGGCGATCAAATGACTGGTTTGCTTTTTAGACTAACTAATACACAAACATGTTGGATTGGAGTGATTAGCAAGAACATCTTGAGATATTCTAGCATACGTATACGAAAGGTGTATCTCCTCGTTGTACAAATGGTGCAGTTTTGATTGTATTAATCGGCTAGTGTGATTTGACGGTTAGTTGAGGGTTATAAAAGGAGGTTTGACGAAACATAAATACTTATCAGTAGGATGAGTTTGAAAAGATACCTAAAGTAAATTTGCAGAGCTATATAATATGCATAAGTCATTTCAGCATATTAACTAAAAGTAAATTAGAGTAGGTTCGGTTGTAGTTAATCTTTGAAGTATAAGTAGACAAACACTAAAACTACTTGTATGTAGGTACCTTCTGGTAAATTGAAGAGGTAGAAGTAGAATGGGATTCTTAAATACATTAGTACAAGACAAGACAAGGCTTGAGATGCTGGAATCTCTCAGAAAAAGTTTAACAACACATCAAGCTGGAAAAGTTGTAAGATTCTCGTTTGTTGAACACATGTAAACTATCTGGTTAAGTAGAATAATATAAAATAAATGATGTAGCCGAATAGAGCCGCACAGAGAGAAGGACTGCTGAGCAAAGTACATGGTACCCAGAACCTGGTAGTTAAATACTGGATGATTATGTACCACAAATCTTTATACATGAATATATTATATAGATCTATAAGAATTACTTAAGTACAGATACAAAAGCCTTCTCCATTTACACTTACACGAATCCCCCTATGTGTAGCGCTTTGTAATGCATATTCTTGTACTTGTCTATTCAACGGATATAATATGGGAGGCAAAAGAAAGGGTAGGTATTAGGTATGTTAAATACTACTTAGTCTGTGTGTATGTATTGCCAGAACGTGCAACAGAAGAAGTTAAAGGATCAGCAAGCTTCGTACTATGCAATTAGCCCGACGGGTTATTGCAGATCAAGATATCAAAGTCGACATTGATTTTTCTCTAATGATTAAAAATTCCTACACAAAAAACTAACTTTGTGCACAGGGAGGATCTGTGTGCATAAAAAATTCTCTTTTCATAATATAATGGCTTTCTTTTGACTTTAGTAGTGTGTACAGTGTACACTACTCTACTATGAGTAAGTAAGTATATACCACTAGTATGCAAGTATGCACCAATATCAATCCAATATCGCTAACAATACATTCCCAAAAGAAAGAAGCACAGGAGAGAAAACGAATATTATGAGAGTAATCCATCTTCACCGAGCTTACTAAGCTTGGCTACTTGTGAAGGGCCAAAATACAATATGGGAATGTTCCTAATAAATTGACGTGATCAAAACGTAGCACATTCAATGTATAGCCATAGCCAGCGAATTTAGCCACATAGCTATGCTAGCTTGCACTTTGTAAGTTCTAAAAGGCAATAATGGTTCTAAAAGCAAACCGTGCAGGGCAAAAGGTATACTCTATAATAAAATAATAACACTCGAGCACGACAGTGCTGATTATGAAGCAATTAATCAAAATTTAATGACAAAGTTTTATGGGCTGCAAGTTGAAATAGAGCCCAGCCATTAATTCCCCATAACTTCTAATTACATATGCAAAACTGAATCACGACGCAATCCTCCGTGCTACACGACCAACCGAAGGAAAACCGCACGACAGCCTTCTTCTGACCTCTCCACCTTTCTGAAGAAGCCTATCCCCTCCTATCCTGCCTCAAACTGCAAACCAATGCTCTACTACATAGATCTCTACTCCTTCAATATTCCCATAAAGTCCATCAAATCACCGTTTCCAACTCACAACCACCGTAAATCAAGACACATCATAAAAACACCACCCTAACAATCTATGTCATGCCCAACAGCATCAATAGCATTTAAGACAAAACTCATTACACTCGACAACTCTGTCGAGTCTTAGGCGCTATAAATTATACCTACTGGACAATTTATTACATTCGTCATAGACATACGTGCTCCTTGTTCCTTCCTACAACTTACATAAACATAACCTAACACTACCATTAACATTACCATGCACATACTTAAATACTTATACTTACAAACTTGCATACCTACACTACACACCTTTGGCTATGTAAATTATACTGGACTGGATAACGATATTACATTGCAGCGCAACCATTTTAATTCTAATCAAATTATATATGGTCGTAATAAATGTAAAACTTCTACCATATTGGCTTAATGTTAATTTAACAAACCAACCCACAAATATGCATTGCAGAGAATTACAAAGGCATCTATTGTAATCCATTTTCGTATAAAATTCACGAAAAATGCACTGGTAAATTCCCATAATATATTATGATAATAATACAACGCACAGAATTATAAGAAGCAAGTAGCTCATACATATTCACGCAGATTAAAATAATATTAGCTATTAACTTTGGAAAAAGTAACTTATACAATATTTTATCCTGGTATAAGTTGCTAGGGTTAGAAGTTAGAATGAAGAACTATTGTACGTTTTCATGGAAAAGTCAAGCCACTGCTACTTATGCTTATAACAACATGCCCTGATCTGGTCTGTTATAGTATAACCTTTGAAGCGTATCTTAATTTTCATAATAGGGGAACAGATGGGGAACTATTAATAACAAAGTGTCAAAAGCCTGTAGTCATAAATGAATGTATGCAGGATCTTGAGGAGTGAGTGTGCATGATATGAAACGATATCGTGATGATAAACTGTGATGAATTTGGTGCAAATGAGAACGCCATTTGTGGTTGGCTGACTTGCTTTGGCTTTGTTAGCTTGCTTGACTAAACTAACTAACATAACATAACCTAAGCAAACCAAAACCAAAGCAAAGAAGAAATGCTTAGCAGGTTCAGTGCTCAGTTGATCGAGGAAATTCCCTTAAAATACGGGCCCACTACTCTTTTCGTTTAGTGCGCACGTATTTATTACAGGGCAAGGCGTCCGGGAGTGATTAATACTTTCTGCTATGCTTATGCTTATGTACGCTCTCCTACTCTCATCTTATACACAATCTCATAAGCATCTCCCTCAACAATTTTAGAGACTACAAATGGAAATGGATCCAAGTTGGAGAGACGATACGAGCAGGGCGAATTATATTATAGCTATAGCTTGCATAACAACCTGTCGTTAATTACGATGTAAGACTCATAATGCTAGGGGCAAAATCAACAGGTGATTATTAACTTTCGGAACATTACTTTGTCTTATAAGGCGTGTATAATTCAACTCGAGGACACAGTCAGACAAAATCATCATCATCCTCGATGAGAAAGGCAAGAAAAACTGGAACCCTAATATTTACGTGCCGTCTCTCCAGGAAAAATGGGAGAGAGCAAACAAGGCTACACAACAGAGCAATTAAATCAATTAAATACATAATTCGCCGCTACGTTATTAGTCATGCTTTGAATTAGTATCTTACATTATGGTACAATACAACAGACACATCCGTGTGACAAACATAATTATTAAAGTAAATTACGACCAACAGGAAGTTAATACAATTCCATTGAATGATTTGTCGCTATTTCTCATTTGACATACCTATAAGTAAATGTCCTTGTTTGTTCTCACATCACATACCACATTACGCTTTCAGGGAACTCATTTTTCGATATTATTGTATTATTATTTTTATGTTAATTCCTGTGGAACAAAAATTGTAACTCCATTTTTAATTCTTTAGTGTAATATCATTACAGATTACAATCTGAAACGGTTTTCGAAATTAAATAAGTATATTGAACGAATTGAAGAATAATGTTTTGATATTTCCTACTTCCCAATATTTAGTAGGTCTAATAGTAAATACGGTACAGCAGGCTTTACATAAATCTGCGCAGAGGAATTCTTTAACAAAGAATATAATGATGTGACAGAAAATGGGTTTGAAGATTTGCTGTGAATTCAAAGAAAGATAAAGTAAAATACAATTATTTATGTACGTTGAGGTTTCGTTTGATTTGCTTATTATATTTTGCCTCCTTGCATTGTAGATTACAAATAGTATGAAAGCATACAGGTACTATAGATCCTTATACTACCTATATACATATATACATATGTTAATGCTACATAATGTAGCAAATAGACATTTGTGTGCATGAGAAATAAAAAGAAAGATGTATTGCTCTGTCGGGCTTCCAGACTGACACCATTGTAAACGCACTCGACAGGAAGTCACGCCAAATAGTTCGTAGTTCCACTAACACTAAACAAACCATCTCTGTTTCAATGGAGTTTGATGGTAGAAGAAGGATAGTATGTATAGTGTAGTGCAGTATACACAATAGATATACAGGCAGAGAACACAATACAGGTAAAGTATTGCCTAATAAAAGTATATGAGTTGATTTTGCCTCATCCTGTTTAACTGTCTGACCGATTGGCCTGAGGCTTCCGAAAGAAAGCAACTCGGTCCCATCTCTATGGACCACCGACCTTTATAATTACTAGCTTAGCTCAGCAAACATATCGGAGGGGTAAAGCTAAAGTAAAACGGAGAGTGGCAGAGTAGACAGAAAACTCTTGTCTGTTGCACCTATTAGTAGTAAACCATCAACCCATTATGTTCTCCTGTCCCAAAGTGTAAAAACAGTTAGCTTACACAGAAAATCTATAATTGAGATTATATGCTGTATTCTCTCATCTTTAGTTCCTAGGAAAATGGTGGAAAATGAAAATTGTTAACTACCCAGTCCAGTCCAGTACAGCAAAGATTCATGGCAGAGTCAGACAAACAAATAAAACTTTAAATCATTGCAGCCCATAATTGTTCTTTCTTAGAAACGTGTAATACACAGTGTAAAGTAAACTGTTAAATGCAAACTTTAAAGACATTAGGGCTACTATAGTGTAGTAAGTACATTACTTATCGAAATAAATATATTCTACCTAGGTACACCTACAGATACAGATAGAGCTAAAGAAATCCATAAAAAGTAAGTACAATGAGCTGTGGCAGTAGTTGAGTGCAATAAATTGGATGGTTAGAGCTTCATTCGTTATGTAAACTTGAAGACATTGAATGAAGATCTGTCGATTCTTCAGAGTTCTGTGAATAAAGTATTGAAGATTCTGCTTGAGAAGACTATTGTATTGCATAAAGTTAGCATATCGTCTCCGCTCAGAGCTAAGGTGTCGGTTGAAAGAGTCCGGATTCGGGTCGTTCGTTACTGACATTTTCACTATGCCGTATGCACAAGAGTGAGTTTGAGCTTTTAACTTTCTCTGCCCTTTCCGTTAGGAATCAACGAACTCATGCGTGTTTATTGAAAAATCATTCTGCCTTGAAAGCATGCCATGAGCCTAAAACCCTGTAATCGAAAATTCATGTCTCACCCAGAACAGAACAAAAATCCTAGAATCCATCCATACTTTTTCATCCTCCGAAAGTACACTTTACTCCCACCGATCCAATCCAACACCGAAAATACTACTGTACTCTGTATATCTATGTAGACGTACCTACCTGCTACTATAATATAATATAATGCATACAGCAACTCACTCAGTCGAGTCAGTCAGCTCATAAGATCAGCATATACTGGGAAAAGGCGATACAGAACAGAACACACATAACTGAAACAGACGAGAGAAAAGAAGGCATTTACATTACTATATCCTTAAACTACTTATAAGTGAGAATGCGAACATTCACAAACCGAGCTCAAAGTACAGAAGAACCAGAACCACCGAAATAGTAATACAATTCAACTTAACTATAAATATATCTTTTATAACTAATACTTATACTATACAGCCTCTCCTCTAACTCTGCCTAGTCAACTTACCTTCTTTACTTTACCTCCATCTCCGCCTATTTTTTTATTTGACACATTTGTCTCTTGATTTGATCACTGACTTCCCCATTTTCTATTCTTTGGGTATATAGTACCTAGCACAGAGAAGCTACTAGCATATGGGTACACTAAGCGTGGTTTAAAACGTCCAAAATAAAAGAGATGTACGTAGTATTTTCCAACATTTTCATCTCTAGCATACGTAGGTACAAAGAAGAAAAGAAAGCTGATCTGGTGATACAAAAGTTCACATGCATAGATATACGATGCCTAAATACCTAGTCTGTCAAAGACTAATCTACATAGACAAGGAAACGAAGTGCTCTATTATGTTACGTTAAGGCAGGTATCTAAATTCAAAGCCCTGTGCCATCTGTACCTTGTACACACTTACCTACACCATCTTTCCACTAAATGCATCCAATACATTCTGCAATGACAGTATGAAGCCTTAACACAAATTGAAGATAAATTTTTTTCCCTTTGCTACTACTGTCGCATATCGATTAAAGTTTTGGTAGCTAAATGTGCATAAATATTTCATTGGACAAAAGATACTAGTAGCAGACTGTAGCATGCCAAAACCTGCTTGAATTAGGCTAAGGAAATAATTGTAGTACCATATTAATTTTTGAATAGTGCATTTAGCCCACATTTTGTTAAATATGTAGTATAATAGCCATTTGTAGTTGAAAATTTGATACATAGTAAAAATCGTATCAATTAATGCTAATGTATAGCGAAAGTGTGCATAAAATATTAATATTGATAACATTGGCACACTACACCGAAGAACACAACTAGCTACGTGACGCTTGCGTTCTGTCGTGTAGTCGTGTTACGTTAGGATGTTACATAAGATAGATGTATTTATTGGTAGCAAAGAACAGAGCTTAAAAAAGCTTACCCATTGATAGACGTGGATGTGAGGAACCATGACAAAATGGAATTGGCGATGGTGAGCCACAGCTGCCAGCACAGGTTGTCCGAGTTTTCAACACAATTATCCAAAAACAATTGAGTTTCCTCATCCATCTCAAACGGTTGAAACTTTCGCCAAGCTTCCGTTGACAGGCCTTTGATCCTTTCCTCGTCCACGCAATACCACTATACAGAATACATACAATACAATCAGAACAAACTAATAAACAGAACGAACAGAATGCCTATACAGTCATTGCTGCTACGGATATCGCAATAATCGTCCGACTATGCCATACCAGACCAACTGACAGTCCAAGTTCAATTGGTCAAACAACGATGTTGCAATTTGCAAATAAATAAGTACAATGCAAACATGCAATCTATTTAGACAGTATTTAAAGACATTTATAATTGGCCATATCTACCTGAGCTCACAAACCAATAATTAGGGTACTCATTATTACTCTACTGGACTGGGCTGCTAATTCCAAAACTAGCAACATTTGTTTCTAATAAAGTAATTTATGTCTATGTCAAGGAAAACAACGTTAATTATGCTGCCTTCTTTTATCACGCACATAAATAAATACAGGAAGAAATAAAATGAGACATAGGACGACATAATACCTTTAGTTACTAAATATATACCTAGATACAAGTAAAAGTCTAAATCCTTAGTTATCGCATCAGTCATTCATTAGTTTTGACATTATCCACAAGACACGACTATTCCAATTTCAATAGAGAAGCATCCTTTTCAAGTTTATGTAGTCACTAGTCATGTAAAATTACATAACATAATAATGACAGCTAAAAATTCAAAAACTTTTCTTTGTACAGAAACAACACACAATTGCATTCCTGATATTCCTTAAAGCATAAACATAACATTGAACCTACACGTTCATTTCAAGTAAACACACACACACAAATTAGAGGCAATCAAAAGAATCAAAACTGTGTTACATCACAGTGCCAGATATACCCATATCTTTGTCTTATATGACTTGGTTGTGTACTGTATAGTGTACAAATGGTTTCCGGTTCTCTAGGCACGGTACGACTGTTACTTTATGTATGTTAGCATTTGTTTAATTAGGTGCACTAAAATCTAAACGCTTTTAAGCACCATGGAGTTTTATTATTTTATCCCTTTCATTTTACGGTGTACTTTACCTTCATCCTTTTCTTTAGTTCTCTCTCTGAGCATCTTTACATAATAAAAGCAAACAACGATCGAATTGAAGGTCAGCTAGGAACTAAAATTAAAGTGGTCAGGTTTTAAGACAGCCGGAGCTGTCTATGCATGTAGTATGTAAAGCATTTACTAATTTCAAATCCTCCCTATCGTCATCAATACAATCTGTATTCTGTTTTACACGCTGTATTTAACATATTATGTACCTTCTTACGATGGCTAAGAACAACCTACCTTAGATTTTAAGTGCTAAGTACGTACCCTACATAGATATAAGGATTTCGCTGTGTAAATGTATTATGCACTCAATACTAATACATAACATTATATTATAAGCTAAACAAACAGTAAGATGGATGTAATATGTGTGAGTGCAATTAAAAAGGGACCATTTGATACAGTAAGCTCTCAGAATTAGCGATGGCCTTTTGGTTCTACCACTACCC
>JAQFYC010001460.1:0-34184 GCA_034694165.1 Tomocerus mixtus | reverse complement strand
CAGATTCCTTTGTTTTACTATACGGAAAAAAGTAACTGCCACATCCCTTTGTTTTACCTGCGCATTAATTGGTAGCCCTTAATAAACAACACTATCATACATCAGTCTTACTTGTTAATAGTTATTAAGCACTGTACAGGGCCTATGTATATAAGTAGTAGAATAATAAATGTGATAAGTATGTAACGTTGTTGTTGGCTGTACATACCTTACACGAGTATTGGTTCATTTGTGGATATGGTAATGGATGTTTTACCCAATACAAACTTTATTACATAGTAAAATTGGCCCTAACTATGAAAAGATTTATTAGGACGGTATATATTTATCCGGACATTAGAGAAGTAATAAAGTGAACCGGGAAACTACGCAGACAGCAGTGTGTTGAGTGTGTATTACGGATGTGTCTAGTAAGGTAAGTAGATAATTAAAGCAGTAGATAGACAATAGGAAGACACATTATATACATAGAATAGTAGAAGTGAGTGGCAAGAGTAAGTAATTAAAAACCGCAGACATCAGGAAAACATTCCAAGAAGAGCGTTTTCACATAAATTGGTGCGGTTAACTCTCTGCTGCAACTGCTGCCACATTAAAACAGACATTTGCACCCACGCAAGCTTATTTTATGCTCTAGTGTGTGCTTTATCGCATCAGTACCCGTAGTTACCCGTAATTTCACACAATTCAACTGTTTATAAGTTTATACTCTTCCCCCATTTTCCATGGCTTGCCAAATCTTGCAAGTGGAAGAGCAGACTAAGCAGGCAGGGATCTTATAATCCCACACATTTTATCTAAATTGCAAATCTGATTAATTAGTTTGAACTGCCAGAATATCGATAGAAATGCTACTTAGCTTCGCTTCCTTCATCAATTAACTGTGAAATGGATACTAGAAAATGAAACTAATCGAATGAGATATACATAATACCGTGTATGCCGGTAATAATATACTTTTGCTACAAGCGCTACAAGTGTCAAAAGATCAACTGTGCATCTAGGTACATGCTAGATTGACAATGAGTATAATATCCAACAAAATCACACTCTTTAATAAAGTTACAAGCGAAGCTAAATTAAATATTGGTAACGTTCTAAAAGGTATGCACCTCAGTTTATTTATTACTGATGATTAGTGGTGATTCATGTGGTGGGCATGTATCTGTATCAAGTAAGCTATTACAAGCTTACGTTTCTAAGAAAAAGTTATTGTGATTGGGATACATGTACTAGCTTGCGTTTAGTTTGCATATTCTCAAATGATGTCATAATACACAATAATACTTATTCTTTGGTTGAAAAACATAATAAGTATGTTACAGCTGAATCTTGGTATGTATCAGTATTCTTTCATAGTAATTGTACCATAATATTAAGTACATAAAAGAAAGTAGTACTAATATTAATATAACTGATAATAAGAGCAATTAAAACTAATTTCTAGTTTACCTGATAGTATGCAGCTGCATTTTGTGATTGAAGAGATTGTAGAGACCGTTGATGCTGTAGCTGTCGTTGTTGATGTTGTTGATGGTGTTGCTGGTGTTGTTGCTGTATGTTGTGTTGGTGTTGGAGTTGAGAGTGTTGTTGAACAAAGTGGTGTTGTTGTTGAGATGAGGAATGAGAATAAGTGCATGTATTAATGTTTGATGTGGAAGAAGATGCGAAAGAGGAAGGCGGGGGAATAGTTGAAGAATGGCTGATGTCACCGTGACTGTGATGATGAGCATCGGGGATAATGGTGTTGTGACTTCCGTGGGGATGAGCCTGTCGACACATTCGACTGTAGTCATCCTCGAAATCACATCTTCCGGCAGTCTCAATCCCTCTTTCTGTCGAGTAGCTGTATTGGTTTCCGTACTCTCCCAAATCTCCATAGGCCCCATACCCCCCATGACACTCTGAAGCGTTCTCCGTGTGCTGGGCCACATCGGGACAAGAAATCGCATATAATTTTGATCGGTTCGCTCCGCCGTTGCTCGTCTTTCTGCTCCCACCGGAGAATTTACCATCTGCAATACACAACAACAACAAAGTTAAAAACATCTTTCTTTTAAACGCAATCTCTACGTTGAGACCAGCTTTCGCTTTCACAAATACTCCAAATATAATCTCCATACACAAAACATATGAGTTTCATCAAAAATCCTTTTATCATACTCTTGATATAAAAAAGAACACAATGCAATACAAAATACGTCTAGCCTAGCACAATAATAATAGTACGCACTAACACACAATAATATGTTCCTTCTGCCTACTACATACATATTGAATTTTCTACTTCTTTACTCTCTACTTCTGTAGTATTGTACTTTTCCTACTGCGTCTGTATAATAATATAAAAACTCAAATTCATCCCAATATAATCGTGGATCAGACGAAACATTATACTTCACAAAGAGAAACATTTCTCAAAGGAAAATACACATGCCATTCTTTCACTCAACCGTGAAGCATTCAAAAACTAAAATTCAAACGAAACCATAATTCTGTGCTAACGAACATTATAGCCCTAAAAATAAGTATTAGTATATCTATCAAATCTGTCACTAGTTTATGCATTATACTAAAAATGCAAAGCTGCTTATTTCACATGGCTTATATGGTGCTATTAACAAATGCAGCTACTCTTTGTGATAACTTTGTTAGTGATTAGTGATTACTACCTAAAAAGGGTACCTTCGTTAAATAAAGCACAGTACATCCTTCTCGATAGTCAAGGATTAAAAATTTGTACATAAATTACATAAAGCTATAGCAATGATAGCTACAGTACAGCATCTTTGCATACATAGGAATTAGTCAGTTTTATTTGAAGGGCTTTTTTCCTCATTTTTTGCGAAATTTGGGGTAATAAGAGTCTAGTTAGAGCATCGGATAACATTTGATGTGATTGAGCTTTTCACAATAAAAAGACGAGAACTGTTCCTTATTTAAAGTGAATTTTCATTGAAGTTGGCAAGCCCATAATAAAAGTTAAAGATTCATTGCGCCAACCCAGAGATTCGTGTGACGTCATTAATACCATTTACATGTCCAAAAGTATAATTCTCCCACATCTTAACAAATGCTGCAAAATTACATACATATAAATTAAGAGGAAATTTTGAAACAGTGTTTGTAAATGTTAATTGCTCTCAAAGGGACAATTTACACTTTATCCCCTTTATAAATATTCATTATTATAATCTTCTCCTACTGGCAACATGTGTGATTGTACAATTCTAAAATAATTCTTTGTCTGCTTATGGATGGCATCCTTCTTTCGTTTCTCCTACGACAACTCTACATAAAGACTGCTATGTATTACAAGAAACATTTATGAATAAAAAAGCTTTCTATTTGTATTTACTTATTTATGTTCTTCAGGTAAGTGTTAATGTTTTGCGTTTAGAATTAGAAATGCTTAAATGGATTTACAATATAAATAGAAAATTCTTAACAAAAGATTAATTCTTTACTTTGACTGCCCGAGTAAAATCTTTATGAACACATTCAAAACTCTGGTTTAGTTTAGCGAGTAACTTCAATTGCATACCTCAGTTGCTCTTCTTTGTATGTGAATAAAGACGGAATGAGTCTCAATGAAGATATGCACTCTTGTATGCATATTCTAACACATTTACATTTATGTAGTACTACTTATACTTATAATGTGACAATAAAAAGTATTTCTCTCTAATACTTATTGCAATGCTCTATGAATTTTACTTTAACTGTTTTTAAAACCATTTATATATGATGCTGATGCTACATGAAATCATCCTACTTGTATTGCTTACTATACTGCAATGACTTTGTATTGACTACCATGCATGTTTGCGTTTTGCATAAAACTCTTACGGTTTCATTCAGGAACTTAAGCATGGGAAATGGGAATGCAAACATATCCTTTAGACATCTGTATTGCATGTGGCTAAATAAAAGTAAATATTTCCCACTCCATCCTTTACTCTCTTGTCGCTTTAATTCATTCTTAATATTGGCTTAGCAAAAAATTCAAACACAAATCCTTTGAACAGTGGGCTTAAATCTTTTAGTTCAAACAAACTTTGAAGTGAATTATGTAAATACATGCATTTGATCTGGCTGAATTTACAATAAGATTAAGCCATATACGCAACCATGCTGCTTTCTAAAATGCGATTAGTAAGTAAATAGCCAAGAGGCTATTATTACTAATTGGGGTACTAAAGGCTACTAGGTATTTTTGCTATTGATGTTTAACATATTTACATGGTATGTAAATATATACTAAATCTGTATTTAATCCAACTGTTCTTATAAATTAATAAATAAAGATCCGTTTTTTCTGTTTTAAAATAACATTTTGATAAAAATGATATTCTTTTTATTATAACTCTAATTGTTTTGTAAATGTTGCATAGCCAACTTGATGAGTTTAAGAATTCAATGTCCTAAATGTACTTAATTTTTTGATTACTGGTGGTATTTACCTTTCTTAGCTGCCCGACTGGCGATGGCTTCGACTACGGGAGCCGCAGAGCGATTTTTGAGATTTTGTTTGTGGTTATTGTTGCTGGAGTTGTGTTTGTGTGTGATGGGGGAGTAGGATTTGGCAGTTGCCGGGAGATCCCAAATATCCGCTGGAATCGAAGTGCTAAGTCCATTTGCGTTGGTGGAAGAGTAATTCTCGTAATTGCTCTGAGGTCCATTTCCATTCGCAGCTTTCCCAATGCAGTACAAGGCCGAGCTGGACTGACTTCGGGATTTCAGACGACCATTCTGCGTGCTCCCATTGGCACCCATTCCACTTTCTACGAAAATAAAACATTATTGTTTACGACTTTCATTCCAAAATTAATGTTATACTAAAGTTAGTATAGCAGGGAACAGAGCGAAGAGATTATTCAGCGTGAACAGAAAATTGACTAACTCAGTCAAATAAAGCAAATTGTTGTCCTAAAGTTTATGTATTATTATAGCAAAGCATTTGTTCTTGTTAGCATGCCCATATCAGCCAATGTTTTCCAACACTAGACAATTATAAATGATTGCAGAACTAACTTTTATGTTCACAAACTCGTGAACATTATTGCACCACTTTGTAAAGTTCAACTCAAACTCATGACATTCTAAAATAACATAATCAAATTGAGAAATAAAAGCCCTGCTCTGTACTTACACGTATAAAGAAAATATTTCATTACATGAGCATGGTTGGGTATGAATTTATCCTGCATAATTAATAAATATTAGAATTTATTTATTATAGTAAAGATTACTTTAGAACTGTAGAACAAAACAAACGTTTCTAAACAAGCTTTAAGGGAAACACGCTTAGGAGTAGTAAACATAAAAGGTTGTTTCCAATTCGTTAATAAACTTCTTGAATGGTGAGATCTGCCTTAAAATTTAAATACATAAATATATTCTTGATGTGCGGATAACTTTTGTATTCACTAACTTCAAGTGAGTTTGTAGCAGGAGAAGAAAGTAATTGCAAAGAAATTCAAGGTAATATACTCTAACTTGATATATGTACAGATACTTACAGACAGACTCTATCTACAATATAAGCGTCTCACTTCATTAGGTAATTCAGCTTTGGCTAAACGCTTTGTGCGTTTGTTAGTGTAAAAATTAGGACTTCAGTAAACCGAACAGGAACTATAATTTCTTTAAATACAAATATTTTCCTGTGTAAGGTTAACTTATCTTAGTTCATTATTTTTAACTGTGGAATTTAAGGAACCAATATATCTCCAAAAAGTGCAAGCACAAAGATGTTAAGTTTATTACCAGTTTTCTCCATTTCCATTATAATAAATAAACAATAATCTCCGCTTAGTGCACATTTTTTTATACTTGAAATACTTGTGAATGAAATACTTGTGTGAATGATTCTGAATTGTGCGAATACTTCTTGTTTACACAGCTAAATGGAAAAATAGTACAGAGAATTGAATTGGTAGTAGAATTAATTGGAAGCATGAAATAATAATGTTAATTTCCATGTTTATAAAGCCAACAGCCTGAAGTAATAAATATTAAACTACCCTACGTTAACCAGTCATCAGATATACATACCTATAAAGCATATGAGCTATTTGTATTACAATTCCTGGAAAATTACATCCTACAGCGACATATTACTTCTTTGAATATAATGTATTTACTAGTAATACACTATCATATGTGCTGTTGCATATGATGTCCATTATAAACGGAAGTGTGTCAGAGTAGACAAATACATTTAGAATCAGGGTTAAGACGAGGATTAGGTATACAAACTTAAATACGTAGGACAATATAAAATTTCATCGTAGTTTCAATTTCAGTGCAGCTGCACTGACGTTTATTGATCAGTGACCTTGCATGCGAGTCTCCGGACATTAATTAACCCTCAAATTATAAACAAAGATTAAATACTAAGCACATTAAACAAACATGAGGAAATTTTTAGTGCATACAAAATAGTAAAAATGCCTTTCTATTTGCTCAAGGAATGTAGACGTTTGTTTCAGAATAGCTTTTGAAGTTCATTACACCATAAGGGACTACAGTATACAGAATAAGGTATGAACTTCGAAGGTTAGTCAACTATAATTAAGATATGCCTATACTTACATAATTACATTTCCTTTTCTAACTCCCTGTGTAACATATAGTTAGATATACATCAAAACTACCAAAACTGTAATAGTCTGGTAGGCACTATAGTCGACGAGTCGAGTTTAATCAATTTTCTCTCTGTATGTATGCTCTTAATAAATAATTAAATAAGAGCCTCAACAAGTGAGCAAGCAGAGCAAAGGAAATGTAATGTAATGCTCCACTCTTTTCCTCGCATTATCTTCTTATTTGCCTTACTCTGGGCTACCACACAATATGATATACAAATGTCCTAGGAAATTATATCTATTAGGAATTGTGCTCCTTTTAAACTTAAAGGTGATTTTAATTGAGTGCTTTGCTTTAACAACAGCAAGTAATAAGTTTGGGGATTCAAATAACTATTATCATAAATTACTGAGCATTCTAAAGTGAATATGTTTTTATTGTTTTAAATCCTGCAGATATTGTAATAAGTAGAATAGCAAAATGTAATTGAAGCAGTAGATAGGTTTTTGTGTCTGATAGGTCGTCCTATACGACATATGTAATACAGAGAATGAGCTGGAGCACAACACACTCTTTGAAGCAGACGTTATAATATAAATATAGCTATACACTATGCACATATATAGTTATATTTATATAAGACTACACAGTGTGTGTGTGTTTGTGTGAGTAAGAAAAGTAAGGAGAAAGGCAAATAGCGGAGGAAGCGAAATTAGTTTCCTGGCTGAGTGACTCCAGCTTTCCCTTGCTCTCTTTAGTCGTACTTATTGGACTAAAGTCTGTAAACTGTATACTCTAGTGTAAGTAGTGTAGATTGTAGAGTGACTTGAATGTGAGTGTGTACAAAGTAATTAATGTTAGTGAGGAATAGAGCAAATCCCGCCTGCTTGTTTGGTTGGTGTACATACTGACTATTTTACTCCTGTTAATAGCTGCTGAGACTCCCTCCTTAATTGTTATTTCAATACCTTAAACAAATTACTTGTGTACACTTTACACTTTATATCATATAATTCCTTGCTTTATAGATCGAATCCATAAGTTTCAGGGTTAGGTAAAGCTTTATTAATTTTGGCTATAAACTAATAAGTATTTACTACGTACTACTATGTACCTATCGATTCGTACCTAGCATCAATAGTTCACATTTTAAGTATATTTTCCACTGCATTTAAGCAGTACTTGTAGTTAAACACCGTACATTACCGGTGTGTGTGGAAAACGTTGTTAATATTTTAATCACATTTGCATATTAAATGAATACATTTGATTAGTTACCTCTCCCATCGTAAATATTCCAACAATGCCAACTTGAGTAGAGCAGAGATAGCAATTTAGTAAGGTTTGCAAAAAGTATGGTCCTTTGGTAAATTAATTTCAATTGAGTAACACGCACATAAAATAGTGAATTGATTTTGCAGAAAACTATATGTAGATGTATACGTAATAATAGTTTATATGGACCGTTGCCTCTTGTAAATAAATTGAGCTGATCTTCTCTAACAAAAGTTGCCTTAATTTTAATATCAATATCTGTAGATATATTATACGGGGTACATCGAATCTAGGGCAAAATGACGTTACATTTATTTTAGCACGCTCGTTAGCCGACAGACAGTAAATTCATTTGAAGATATAAATTGTGATATTAATAGATTCACTTATCTCTTCTACCAATACTTGTTAAGAATAATTTCTTAAAGCTGTATTATTAGATTAGAGTAGTCGCCTAAACAGCGCAATAACGAACCCTTTAAGACAAGGGTCAGTGCATTTTACAAATACAGTATTGCTATCTTACTGCAATAAGTATCAGGGATAATATAATTAAAAAATATCTATTGTGGCAACTGCAAGCTCCTACCCTTTACAAGCTATTTGACATCCAAATGAGAGTGAAGCTGAGAAGTGAATGAGATCAACAAAAGTAATTTTAGCATCATTTGCCAAAATCTCTGTCTGCCCTTATTAGTACTTGCGTTGAGTTCAGTTGGCGAAGGGCGCCTTCGACCTCATTAGTTTTCTGGGAAACTTGTTCATGCTCTGATGCACCTCCACTCATTCACTACACTAGTTATTGACACTAATTACAATAGTCCCTGCTACACTATTTATATCTTACCCTCTAACAAGTTATAGTATTTGTAAAATTTCTCAGTATAATACTATTTATTATTTCATAACAATTAGTAGCCATAAATGATACCAGTTAGACGAAACGAAAGATTACAGTACTTATATGTAGATAAAGACTACTACATTCAATAGAAACAATCCGAAATATATTTCTGTATATGTCTAAACATTATTAACATACCTCCTGGCCAAATGCATACATATATAATATGTACCAGAACAGATATTTAGTATATTATTGATAATATTTCGTTACAAGCAAGGGCTTATTGCCCATATATTATGCAATAAAGGAAATTATATGACTAATGTATGTTTTGCAGCATTAATAAACACACATGCACCTGAAGCTATGCTTGGGCTTGTCACAATTATATTTCTACAGTGGAACAATTAAACTGGAATGTAATTTCGGTATTCGAGAGAGAGGGCTAATTATCCTTATGAAAAGACATTTGGCACCTTGCAAAGTGGGACAAGAATGTAATTAAAGTTATGATTCTGTTAGTATTCCCAGTAATTTTAGCGAAATTGAATTCTCCAGGCTGTGCTCAGTTGAATGTAAATAGATGTAGTTTCCTCCATCATAAAACTGTCAACAGCTAATTCCAATACAGCATTATACTACACGTTCATAAATAATATCTAATTATAGTATGTAATATACATAGAGGTAGAGTAATATACCTTTGTTATTTCATTATTCATTTATTACACGGAGACAGAGAGAAGTGTTGATTTGGCTCATTCCAAATGTGTGGAGTGAGTACTTGGGTTCATAGTTGTTAGTTGGAAATGGAATTTGGTACTAAAAAGGGATATTATTCGTGGAACTTGTGTCTGAAGTGGGTAAGGACGGAAATAGCTTTGCAATTAAGTTAGATACAATGAGCGGAGAATATAATTGCCAAGTTAAAATGAGTTTAGTGCTTTGGTTGGTTCCACTATGCAAATGACAGGCGGAGATAATAAACACGAGATTCAGTTTTGGAGGAACACGCGGGTATCTAACTCAAAGCAGAAAGCAACACAAACAAAACGCTAATCTCTTCTCAAGTCATTTGATCTAGTAACTTTAACTAACCTTTATTATTCACATCAAGAACGGGCTCTTTAAACCAAGTCATCGGATGCGAATCTTGAACACCATGACTTTCCCTTGGAGGAAGATCTCTGTATTTGTAGCAATTGACTTCCTCTCTTTCCGAATTCGCACTCTCCGCCTCAAAATTCTCTTTATTTACTTCCTCCAAGAATTCTTTGGATGAGGTTGCCTTCTTGCTAACTTTTAATATTCCTGTGAGAGTTTTCCCCGTACTTGGAGAAGGATCCTCAGCTTTGGCTGTATCTCTTGTAGAATTGGAGTTGTGACTAATTGCACCAATAGCAGAGGTAGAGGGAATCTGACGTTTTTTCCCTCGTCTGTAGGGGTGATGTAAATGATGTTGGTATCTCTGTCCTCGGAATTTATCGTTTTCGTTCAACTCCCGATCAGAATCTCCACCTGCGTAACAAACAAACAGAGATAATGGATAAGAAACGACATTTGCATTACAATGGGGAGTACATATTTAAAAATTGTCTCTGATTGTTCTTTAAGCCTAGTCTCCACTAACAGGCAGTAAAACACAAAAAGAGTGTGTACATGGAATAGAGAAGGATAGAATTACTTTAAGTTAGTTAGATACGTCAATAATATTTCTGGGTATCACTAATACTAATATAGTCCATAATGAAACTAAATCCAAGACAGTACAAGTAACTGAAGTAAACTAAAGTAAAGGGAGGAAAACAAAGAAAATCTTATTAACATTGGAAGAAGAAAGTTTCTTTATACATCTCCTCCTATTGAATATACTAGCAGAGGATGATCACATTGTGTGTATGTACTATACATTTAGTTAAGTAGAAGAGACGTGAATTCCGTATACAAAACAGTTTCGGTTCATTCTCTTAAGCTGCTTCTGTTTATGTAGTTAGTTGACTTTACCCTTGATCTCCACGGATCTCATCAGTACACTTCCATTCACTCCTCATCTGTCTATGTAGATTTTCAGTCTAATCTAATCTAACTTGGAAGAGCCGACTACTATTTATATGTATACAGTGAGTATACAGTTTATGCAGGCATTGCATTGACTTTGCAACCGAGTCTCAGCTCACTCTCTTCGAGGACCCGTCCTCTTTATCTTTAAGACAAATTAATTCCCATGGCTCCTCCGACTTGAAATACAACGCAAACTACATGTACAACCATTTTGTATATCTAATTTTCTACCTATTATTATTTTATTATGCTAAATATAACTACATCATAATATTATGTACTTAGTTTAAACCCTGCCAACTTACACACAAATATGTATGTTAAGTATGGCCCTCATTTACAGCGTATTAATTAGTGTTCATTATTTATTCATGTGTCTAAAACTAGCAAGTTCTTAGAAATAGTATATTAATAGTATTTGGGTAGTAGTTACGGCCTAGTTAGAAACATTTAATTAACAAAATTAACATTAGATAATGATAAATACTGTAATACTGTGTATTTGTATTATTGTCATATTTAAAAGAATTATCTAAGAGTAGCTTCTCTACCTTGCTTATACTAGCATTTCCTATAAGTAACATACTGGGGTATTTACAATTATCATACCATGCTCTATACAAATACTTTTAAATGGTTTAGTCAAATGTGAATACAGATAGTGCAGTGTAGTGAGATTAGTCACAACAGATTTTGTAAAATAGATAAACTTTGAGCAATTTCTAGAATGTAATAATGAACAAGGCTTAAAACGTTTCCAAAGACATGATATATATTTTTGATGATTACATATTTATGTGATCACATGCATACAAATTATGCAAATGGCGATCCACATATTAAGTAACTAATTTTTCACAACACTGAGCTGAGCGTAAGAGGGGATATACTACCGATTAGTATGTATATGTATTGTAGTACAGGACAAGAGGATTTGCTTTTCGTGTTCTTTCCTCAAGAGCGCTTTCAAATAGTTTTTCCGTCACGTTAACCCAACTCTGACTTTGGAACAAGCGCCATAATAAAACACAGTTTGTCTTATTATCACAAACTAAAGGAAAGTAAAAGTGACTGAAGGTAATGCTAAATAACCTACATATTTAAGTAATAAACCAAACCATAGAACAAAAAAAAATTGTGTTTGGGTTCCTATCTGAAATAGTTTAGTGGCACAGATTTTGTATTTATGGGAGAAAGTGTCTGTCGGCAGGCGGGAGAAAGTGAAGTAAAGGAGGGAGAAAGTATCTCACTCAGACTCAACAGCAACCAAGTTAAGACATGGTGAGTTATTTTATGTGTACACACAGAGTAGTAGATCACATCAGTCGAGTATCTATGCAATCCCTTTATTTGCTCCTTTGCTGACACTTCTCTTGATTTATGAGCAGAGAAGTTGCACATCCTAGTTTTATCACGGAAACTGCAACACTCATATTTTCTCACTTTCAGGCAGCTAGCTTTCTTCGGGAATAAAACCAGTTCACTTCATTCCTAACCAAACCAAAGCCAAAGACAGATAGGCAAATATACACATCCGAAGAACAATGGAGAATTTAGCCATCTATCTGTACATGTGAAATGAACTGGAAGACACATAGTAGAAGCAATTGTCTGTCTATTTAGAACGTAGGCATTTACTGACGAAAAGTCTTATTATTAGTAAAACTGCCAAAATAATTTTCTACCTTAAGCTAAACAAGTGGATGGAAACTTTCGGAATAAATCACTTCCGAGAATTGTGAATGAGGAATTGAACGTGTTGATAATAACAATAAATTAGTTAACTGGCCATACCAAGAAATTCCTACTCCTGGATGGACTCCTTAGGTACTAGGTACGAATAATCACATATATTTATTACAGATATGTATAACGGATCCCATTTTGCATTATAGGCAATGGCATGACATGACATTAGTATTGATTTTGATATTTTCTGTAGCAACTTATCCCTATCACACTTCTGTCAGGTCAGGTAATGAAACGAATGTGTGTGGCAATGGCAAACCTATTAGTCTAAGCTGTTTCATATATAATATGCATAAACTTGTGCAAAATGCGAATTTCTCCAGCATTTATTGATGTTAGTACAAGGCAGTGCCCGTCTCTGTGGTCAACGACTTATGTTTTTAGTGTGGTTGCTTTCTCTTTGGTTTCGTTCTTCCTCCTCTGAGGTAAAAGCTAAAAGCTCCGTAGGTTTCCCACTCAACTATTGAAAGGCACCTTCCAAATTCCAAACCCATTCCTGTAGTTGATGTGTATAATAAAAATAATAAAAAACGTGCAAATAAAAAGAGCGAGAGCGACCTACATTCAGATCTCAATGCGTGTGCTTAAGCAATCTTGCTCTTGGAGAATGACCATTGCTCATTGCATTGTAGAGAGAAAGTGACTTTCTCAATGCAATTGCAATGCAACCTTACTTGTATGATACTCTGGCCTTGCTTTGAATGTTAAAAAGAAACTAACTACAAGAAAGCTGAGTGTGGCTTATCTATTTACGTAGGTTTTCTTGGGTAACGTTTTGATTCAAAAATTCAAATTCTCTTTCTTGAGGAGCTCTCATAAATATCTTAAAGTGGCTGTGCTCTGTGGAGGAAATAGCCCATGAAAGTCCGGAAAGTAGATTCCTTGAAAATTCAACTCCCTTTTTACAGATCCCTTTACATTCTAAACTCTACAACTCTACACTAGTGGCACTTACTTTACAATGCAGCCTTTCCTACAATACATTACGGCACACCATCTACAATGACGTAGGTAAGTAACTATCTTCAAAATATATTTGATACACTTACTATGTACAGGGTACAGAGATATACCACTTTCTGCTTTACATTTACACACACACCTACACAATACCTAAACTTCAATTGCTTACATAACACTTTTCAACAAATTCATGAATGCAGCTTTTCAATGTCATTTTCATGTGTCGTGATGCCGAATGCACTATTATAATGTTATATTCATTATTGAATAAACAAAACTACAGTAAGATTTTTATCTAGCGCAGCCCCTACTTTCTCCGTGTAAACTTTCTCGATCATTGTATGAAGATTACTGTACATATGCGTATGACTGATGTTCCAAATAACTTTTATAATGTAATTGATTTTGTTATTTGCTTTCGTTAACTATGTAGTCAGGCGATTGTCAAAAATTGAAAATCACGATCAAAGAATGAATCGATATAATTAAATTGTGTGTGCCTTCAAAAATATCCCCAAAGACAGATATGATAGATATGTAGGTCAGTCAGTCGTGTCCCGCACTTATATCCGGGTCAACAAGACTGATTCTGTTCACGATCAACGGTGGTCAGGAAGACCTGTTAGTGTTGCAACTGAAAAATCAAATTGTTGTCGCAATATCACCGAAGAGATACTAAATATTAGAGAGAATGGATTTTGTTTATCGCCCATTAGGGAAAACACATTGAACATTTTTATATGACAGTCAGCTGTGAAGTTAACTTGGTAAATCGTATAACATACAGTAATACATACAAGCAGTGAAAGCTTACATGGAGAAATTGGGGTTGCGCGAGATAAAAAGTTTACTGTAGTGGCATATTATTAATAAGTGCATTTTATCATTTTTACCTACTTAATAAATAATAACAATTGCCAGTTTTATTTACTTTTAACCGTGATATATCAGTAGACAGGTGGAATTTTTGTGAACGTTTTACTAATCAAAACAGAGTCAAAAGCTAAATTGCCTAAAGACTCTTTTTTGGAGAAATATATGTATTACATACGGGTATTAAGGTATCTCTATACCCATAAAGCAATAACAGAAGCAGAACGTATGAATTTTGTAAGGGAGTTTGATGTGTATCTGACTGTGTCTACTCTGATGTGTCAAGTTAAGTCAATGTTAGTGAACTGGATGTGAGATATGGAGACAGGGATAATGCTTAAATCTATCTCCCTATCTTCCAGTCTACAGATAGTCCCATTTGCGGGAACTCGCTTTCTCTTTCCTTTCTCTACATTTCCTCCTCCTAAATTTGAATTGACAAGTTATCTGGGAGGGAGGACTTACATATTGTATTTTGCATCAGTCTGTCTCACTCTCATCCGCAAGCCTCCACTTCCAAGTCTATCAAACTATCACTTCCCATCCACATCCACACACAATCCACACTATTACACCGACGAGGATAAAAACGGGATGACCTTGTCACTTTGGGAGAATAAACCAGATTTACACTTTCCATTTCTTTCCACTAAAGTTAAGTCACCGAAGATGCAAAGGAAACAGACGGGAGAAGGAAAAGGGAGCCCCCGAATACCACAATAAGGCCTACAACTCCAATTGAAAGGAATCTCAGTCAAGTCACTCCAGCCATTCGCCTTCAATTCTCCTTTCCATTTATTTATATCTCAAAAAAAGAATTCCCGTTCAAATGCACAAGAATTTTTGCAATAAATTTTTATGTCTGATCTACTCTGCTTTCTGCATTCTCCTTGTCCGCAGTTTTTTTGAGAATAATCCTTCTCTACTACAACTATACAATGCCAATGCCAATACAGATTTCTTTTCTTACATTCAACGGAAAATGCATTAGCACTTTCTCACTTACTTATCTCGGGATATTAGTAGACACTTTGTTAGGGCATTTCTTCCTAATAATGCATTCCTTACTCCCTAGTCTATATAATCCTCACACAATAAACCACACAAAAAAACAGAGTAAGAAAGAAGTGTAGTAAGTAGATAAATTCTTTAGTGCAATAGCACATTGCATTTCATGGTATGGCTTGGAGCGTTGGAACTAACATTATAGGTTTTCTTGTAGGCACCTTGAAATGAATTGCCAAAGTTATTTTTCTGTCATCGTTATTCCAATCCAGCCGTAAATATTTGTAATGACATTTTTGTATAGTTAGGAGTAAATCTTGTTGACATGGACATGGTAGATTTGAGGAGTCAGATTAAATAACTAAAGCAAATAGTAAGCACTAGAGATGAAACCATTAGATTTTTGGTTAAAAGGGTAATAGGATCAGAAGGAGTAAGGAAGAGTAAAGAGAAAGGCTAAGTGCAAATAAAGAAAAGATGAGAATATTTGGAGAAATGGCTTTTGGAGGAGAGGAAGTCTAGCGTTGGTAAGTGAAACGAAATTAAACCTAACGGAAACCACATGATATGCCTGGAAGGAGATCGGATATCTTTCTCTTCGCCTATTATACTTATAACTTTAGTCGTTACTCAATCTCTACTTTATAACATGTGTCTGTCTCTGTATAACTGTGTATTGTTCTTCTCTCACAAAAACAATGCACCATATAAATAAATAGATATAAGATATATAAACTTTCTCTATAAAGTATATTATCTATAAAATAAAGACAAGAGATGTATACATATAGTCCACTCACCGAAATCAAGTTGAAGTGTAATGGATTACAATAGGAGAATACAGAACTAGAAAAACACAACGTGAGCAGAAATGCTAGCATAAGAGCTACACTTACACGGAGAAGATGTGTGTCTCTTCTGTTTTCCTTCTGCTTCTTGTTTTTCTAGAGTAGCCAAGACACGACAATACACACTACTAAGGTATCTCCAACCAAAGTGATCTGATCTTTCTCTCTTCTTAAGTGTATTGTATCAGTATATCTGTATTATTTATATGGTATGTATATGTAAGAGAATAGAGTTTTCACTTGAGTCGAAGATGGAAAAAGGAAAGCCCACTGATGCAATAAATTTAGTAGTGGTCAACCCCACAAACCGAATGTTGACAACTTCACTTAACTTTTCTCTTGTTTTGAACACTTTTATCTACTGCCTCGTCTTACCACCTACTTACATACTATTAAGTACTATGGACAACACACGCAAAAGAATGCTCACAGAAAGTTAGAACAACTCTCCAAGGATTAGATTCTATCAAGTAATGCCGCACCAAAGTGCCTTCTTTCTTTCAAACTAAGTCTCTGTGACGTTTCCCTCTATTGTAGTGCTTAGGTAGCTATTTATCCTCTAACCTTAGCTTTTTGGACGGAGTAGGTACTTACATAAAGTTTTACAAATATTTTACATAAGTACTCTATATCATGAATATCTATGGCAGCTTATTGGGTTGTTTACAGTGTAATATCTGTAGGTGTCACAATAATATTAATATGTACGTAGAAAAATATACAATAAAACTTGGATCCACTTGACATAAGATATACAGACATGTCTTTTTTAACAATCAATATCCATCACTAAACGTAAAATACTACAAAGGTACTATTTCCAATGAAAAGCACTTTATATTCAATGTATTTTTAGAATAGAATGTGGTCTGCTCTTTTATTAGGACGTGGGATTGTTGTGTACACTGTACTGTACAGTAATAGTAAAAGAGGAAACTGTATTTATGTTTTGGAATAATTACTCCGTATTTAAACTGTAGTATTACAAATACAAATTCAGAGTAAATATCTTGAATAGAGATATGATGATAACTTTGTGACGGCGGAAGCTTTAGATATGGTTTAATTCACATGACACACACAAATGGAGTAAACAAAGATAGAGAGTCAACACTAAACAGGGAGTGAGACACTTTAACTAACAAGATGTGTGTGTGTGTGTATCGTGTGATGTAACGCAATGCAATGTAAAGTAGAAGTGTGTTGTTTTCAGTCGGATGACCAAACGAAAACTGAGCGGTGGGTGGATTTGTACAGGGTTCTTGTATGTATGGAATAGTTGCAACTTGCCAGCAGACGAGCACGAGACGGACCAAAACCAAAACCAAAACGCAACAAGAACAACTGCTAACATTGAACATATGTAACGGACTCGCTCGATCTGCTTCCCAAGTCTGGCTTCTCTGTACACTTATACTACACAAAGCCCGTCCGCCAACATACAGAAAGTAGAGGAGCAAACGCTTAAGCTAATACTTAAACTTACATAAACTATTCTCAAATGCTATTTCCAACTGTAGTCCAGTCACTAGTCACTAACAGAATACATTACTGTACAAAGTGCAAGACTGTGTATGTATTCATGTATGTAAAGGTAATAGCTATAGATAGTCTAATCTAATGTTTAGTAGTGACTTTGAGACTAAAACGTGTGCATAGTGCATACTCTGCATACCTACCAAGTCGAATACGTTATCTATTTATTTACTACTAACTCTAACTTTGGATGGCAAACAAAACGTAGCTAAGTAACCTACAGTCATACGCAAAGCTAAACTTCCCTTTAGCTTTCCATGTAGCATAGCAGGGAGCATGTAAGCTCTTGTATTGTGAAATCGTGATACTTGAATCGATTTACAGTTCCAATTGCTTTACCTTAATACTTTCCTTCACTTTTCTTCCCTTTTCCCTCCTTTCACTGTTTATATGTATTTACCTTATGCTTATGGAGTTATACATGTTAAGGTATCGATGTGCAGCTCTCTCTACACGGCTTAACAACCTATTCTATCGTATATGAGGTTCATGATATAGTATTTCCTTATAAAGTACGTAAGTACGAATGCCCACTTTCTACAATATCCATTGTAATGATATAAAGACACGAGCACTTTTTGACTAAGGCCAGACCAGTCCAGCCACTTTGGCCTATTGATGGATTTTCAAATAAATTTAGTGCAATTCTCCGTTTACAAGCCTTCGTTGATAATATTATATTTCTCGACTTTGACAAAAGGTTTATTGAGCGATTCCATCTAAGTAAGCGACTCAACTACAAATATCTAATCGTGAACAAAGAATAAAAACAAGTACTAGTTTACCTTGCACTTCGAATATCTTGTAAAATACTTACAAATTGCAATTATTATGGCATTTACTATTTTTATGCAATTTATATATTGAAATGAGTTTATAGAAGTAGAATACACTTTGTGTCCTATTTATTGTACTACTTTTGTGTTCAATAACGCAGACAGTTTTACCTACAGAATGTAACAAGGGAAGTATTGTTACTACTTGTACTCATATTATTTATGGAATTTAAGTAGTAAACGCCCACACGCTATATAAAATAGTTCTGTTTTGCTGAATAGGATTGTAAATTGGGCATTGCATGCTCAAATTATTTCACAAAAATCTAGTTAAATCATAAACTATTTACGAATAAGTATAAAACATATAATCTATTTGTTAGCGTATTTTATTGTATAATTGAAGGAAATAAGAGTGAAATTCAAGATATGTTAAAGTTTTAGGTGCCATTGAATTTCTGTTAACCATTCTCCTTGCTTCAAGACTGCCGACAGGTTGAATGCATACAGCAGAGCAGAGTGATTAGAAATAGTAGCATTGAATTTTATGTGAATAGGCGAACAGTGGATATGCATTTTGCATGCTCTAATTCCTCAAGTCATATGACAGGAATCACCCATACATACGATCGTACACCTTAACATAGAACTTTCGGTCCTTATGCATTGTAGCATTACACATTTATACCTTTATGGTATTACACGATTGTGTGTCTACTCGTCAGTAACATGGCTGCGCAATTTATTGGGATTGTAGTGTTGAACTTACCGAACTTGTTAGTTACCTACATAAAATTGCATTTAATAAAGTAATTCATTTAGTATTAATCACTCCTTACTTCATTAGTATACGTGGTCGTGGTAAGAATGTCACTACTCCTGCAGCCAACTATTTAGTAGTAGAAACTAGCGTTGGTCAATGTGGAAGAAAGTGAAGCCTACTAACACATAAACGGTATCAGGAAAAATATAATAATATGGAATATGAATACGGGGGAAGGAAGTAGTATTAACCTTTACTTAAGGAGGGGTGGACGGGCATGCCGGAGATGAGAGCGGGTCACCAGACCTATTTAGACAAAAATGAGTGACATATTCTGAAAGATAATCTATCTAGGATAGTTTTTATGGTCTAAAACAATTTTTGAAAAAAGTAAGTTTTTAGTAGGGATCTACATGGGAAGAGGCATTTAACTTTATTTAAAAGGCATTTATTTATTAGCAATAAAGTGCAAATATCGACCTCAAGCCCCCTAGAAAATTTTGCCCTCTTTCGAGTGAGTCCAATTCGAGCTCAACGTTCTACGACGAGCCATTTCGATCTCATATTCTAACGAAAATCATTTTTTCTCCATAAAAATAGAGAGAAACTCGGAGAAAGTAAAAGCTGTTCCTCCACCAATGAACACATGCGAATCGTTCAAATTCTAGTCGACTACCAGTCCTTAACTACATAAATATAAATAAGAGTACCTTATGTCTATTGTTCTAATTGTGCATGCTTCAGAATACATGGAGTGTATTAGATGCCTAAGTGAATTTAATACATTCACTCCAATAGAGTTGATTATAGACTGGGGGAAGTACTTCCATTTCACGAGTGCGAGTGTCCCGTCTGCTCTGACTTTGACTGACTGGTGCAATACGGAAGAAAAGGTCGTCGGTAGGAGAAAAAGTTAATAAATATTATACAGGTGAGTGTGAGTCCAGCTCATAGGTGACTCATATACACATAACTACAGGAATACATAAAATGAATTCTAGAATATGGTTTATCATACAGAGCCAATGATGTAGGCATGTACAGCAGTAGCATATAGGTTAGTACTCTTGTACGGACGAACGTACGCACCTATGTCATGCAATGCGGGTAGGTGTATTGTATAGGAAGAATGGAAATGTGTCTGACTATGCTAAGCAACAAAAGAAGCACGACATGCCATATGCGATGCATGCGACGATTTAGTTCCTGTTCTCGGTTCTTTTAGTATATGCTCTTTTATGTACTTATTATGAACTTGATATGTAACCAGGTGTATGAAATTGCTATTCATTCTGTTGGCTTCAATTATGCACAGTGGGGTAATAAGACTAAATAAACATTTCCACTTCATTCTGCAATATCTAATCATTCATTTCGTACGAACTCACATATATTATGTTAAATGTAAATGTATGCATAATATAATGAGCTAAGTCATCTCTTTAAATAGTAAATCAATATGTCAGTCAGTACTGTAATATGTCGTATTGAATACATTATATTTTATTACTACCTATACTATGTAGGTATTCTAAAATCACGTATAAGTTTGCATAAGAGCTTAGAGTAAGGTTACGCTAAATTGTATTCCAAACAAAAATCTAATTTACTTTTACTTACCTCCATTCATTCGTATTGTACACCGCACTTGGTAGCTCAAAATAAATGCAGGTGTCTTTTTACATGTACATATGTACGTAGCTAAATAGGTAATCATATGGAGCAAACGTATTATATAATAATTAGATTTAACAAGGAATGGCCATGGACTTCCAGAATCGTATGTTTATTGACTTTTGGGTAATAAAATCGATTTTCTATAAAATTCAAGTCAAGCCATTTCAAATTGCATTCAGTCTGAGCAGTTAAACAGCTACACAATTCTGAACAGTTAGAGACTGTAGCATTCATTTATCATTGACACGTTTGAATTAAGGAAAGGAATGAATAGAGTTATTTATACATACTACATACTATAGAGTCTCTTTAACTTGCCTATTTTCCAAATTAAATCATCAAATTATTATTAAATTACAAGTAACACGTGCATGGCAATAATGACGGAAGAAGGTTAACAATAAGTGTAATTAGTGCAGATGGTCTGAAGCACGCTACACGCTAACTGCGTGGTATGACTAAGCTTGGCAGATAACAGAGAAAAACAATTGTGCATAACATATTTATGCTTTAAATGGTAGTTAGTAATACATTATAGTATATCATACAGAGTTTTGAATCATTGAATCATCCAATCATTTCCTGTCAGGGAAAATACATCACCAAAACCGACCATAATGCCTACAAGTTTTCATTCAAATTAAATAAACCGTGGTAAATAGTGCAGAGTAAATACAGTACATCTTGGTATGAATTAAATACTAATACACACTACTGGGATTATATTTAGCTAGGCAAAAGATTCTTTTCGTAGATCGATCCAGTTGGTATTTTAACAGAGTTCCAATACTAACTTCAGTATACATATTAAAGTAATAGTATAGCAAGTAGTGAACTGTGCATATCATATAATAGACGGAGTAGGCAGGATAAAGAAAATTGTGTCTAGGTGAGTCTTGTCTTTATGTTTATCGTTATGTCAATGGCAATAGGACTAATTCCCTTTGGTCACGTAAAACTCAAGATCTTCCTCTCCTTTCCCACTTCTACACCAAATATGAGATACATGCCCTATATCTCCAACCTAAGTTCATGAAAGTAAGGTAGTCAACATTACTGTACATACATACCTAGATATATAATATATTTACCAGTTGCCATATAATAACATAATTCCAAAGCGTGTTATTAACCTTCTTGGTTTTGGTATACCATAAAAGAGTAAAAGGACAAGTCAGCAAAATTCCCAGTTCAGTCTTTCCATGCAGATTAGAATTGTTAGGTTTGTTATACTAACATACTACAGTATAAGACATCTTTCAAAAATTCTTTACGATATTGTAGACACAGAGAAAGCAACTGAATTTCTATTTTTACACTGTCACGACCTAGAACTACTTATGTAGCATTATATAAACTGCTTTTACTTTACAAGAAATGTACAGAGATGGAGTATAAAGAAGAATTATAGATTAGAACAAGTGCAATTTTTATGGGGTATCGGTTTTTGAAAACAATTTGGATTAAATTTGGAATATGCGGGTAGTGGATGAAAGTAGGACTCATAATAGCCAGCACACTGTAGTTATTGATACTAGCAATCCACTGAATGCACATTGCTACAGTTTGGAGGGATGATTTTAATAACCCGCAGCACCTGTCACTTCTTTACATAATAAACTAGAGTGGAGGAGTTGTGACTGGAGTGAATAAAGTGAAAGTACTGTTAGTGTTATCTGTTTGTTACCTGCTGATGTGATAGGATACTCTTCCTTGCGTGTAAGATTAGTTTTAGGTTGGTGAATCTTTGGTCCTTTCACTCCACTTTCTCTTTGTAGAGAGTTGGATGAGACTCTCTAATTCTGTAAATATGGATGTAGAAAGGCTTACGATTACGATTAGCGTTGCCTTTCGGTTTAGCGTCCCCTCAGTCTCCTATTTTATTTATACATGAAGGTCTCCCTACTCAAGTTTAGTAACAGTTTACCTTTAGTATTAGCTTATTGTTAGCCACACTCTACTTGAGCTACTAGGGGTACCTATACAATAGCAAGCAGAGAGCACGTACATATCACTTATTACATGACATTAGCAAAGACAACAAAGCTATCCATCCTTCCCTCTGCCAGAGACTGCAGTGTGCACATTTAAAAGGGAATGGGTTCATTAAATGTTGGCACATAAACTCCGGGTGACTTCCTCTGCCTTATTTAGCTAATGTACCTAATGGTCTACATTAAAGTGAAAGCAAACCACCCAGTAAATGGAGAAGGAGGATGAACATGCAGTTTAACTCCAAAAGACAGAACAAGCAACGTAAACAAATATATCTTATGCACAACAATTACTACTTTCACTATCATGCGTTCCTTTTATCCTGGAGAAGTACATTCGGTCTATTTGTACAATCAAAAACGATTATTTGAAAAAACGATTTCAGATTTGCCTTGTGTTTTATAGTATAAATAATGTGCTTTGTTCTTAGGGTACCTTGTACTACAAATAGTTACGCCAATTATTGGGCTGTACAGAACATAAGGACTTAAATGCAAACTCGTTTTATACCTATTTCTAGGAATGCGGGTATTCTGTGCATAAACTCAGTTGTACACTCTGCGGATTGACTTTTCTACCTCAACTGGTGTACTAAAATACAAACGCAAGTTGATACATAGGTTTCCAGGTTTTGCAATCAAAAGGTATAGTTTACAGTAATTGCGGTCCCTGGACCAAAACCGATCCAATTGCCAGGAGGGACTCGGACGCAGACTTGTTTTGGCGTTCGGGTATTAACCGAAATTCTTTAATGAGACAACTGTTTACCTTGTTCTCTATAAATAGCTCTCGCATTTAATTTAATGAAGAGTAACAGAGTATCTTCTGGACTACGCGAATGAATAAAGTATCAGATTTATCAGGTAAACAATTTCTAGGTTTATTTATCCAGGTTCTTTTGTGCTAACGAAATTATTAGAGTTGCTAAATCTAATGGTAAATACATACATAACTAATAAAGTTCACGGCTTAAGCTTTTAGTCAAACTCTAGTTTATTTACAAGATATAAAATAAAAGTAGATTGCTTCGTTGGACAAACATTCCAGAGTTTTCACTATCGAGAATCGGGATTTGGAGGACCCATTAATGACAAAACCTGGAATTCTCTGACGAGGGATTTTCTAATTAAACTAATTCTGGAGACTCCCCTCAAGTAAATACTACGCAATCAGTTTAAAGTGTTCGTTACAGTACAGATTAATCTAATTAGTCCTGTACAAACAATATCCTATTAATTTGTGAAATTACTTGAATTAGTTGACTTTCCGTGGGCGCTATAAAATTACTTTAGAGATCGTATTTACACTTCCGTCATTATAAATAGACCGAAATACTTAGTAAACACGTGTGTCCTAAGTAGTAATGTTATTTTGGATAATTGGTCATTGTATTTATACTTGTTACATGTCTTGTCTTGTGTGTATAAAAATAAGTAGACATATAAAATCCCCCATATAGTATAGCTAAATATATAAATGCATGCGTAACGTGTGTCATGTGGAAGTGGACCAATTGCCAAATGTATAAAAGTGTCTTTGTGTAGAATGCAAATGCATAGAGTAAAGTAGTAGAGTAAATACGGTATACTATAGATTATAGACACAATCCTGACTGTTAAAAGTCAATCTGTTTGTTATTTTTAACCCGTAGTAAGTATTTTAAGTCTTGATTCCCAGAAACTGTTACAATGACTTGGCTGAACTGCCTGGTGTGATGATCAGAGTTTGTTTACGAGTTCCATCCCATCCAGATTCAGTCCAGCCATCCCAGCTGCTAACAACATTCACATTTTTATAGGGTTTTCCCCAACTATTTTCATCCTACTAAACTACAAGCACAATACAAGAGATAAATAGTTAGTTGGAGCAAACAGCTTGCCAAACTATTTCTTTTATCATTGTTGGCACTCCAATGTACACAAGAACACTCATTATCAGAACTCAACTGCGTATTTTCAACAGTTCGGCTAGACTTTCGTCATTCCGTCAGATTTTTAACAAACATTTACATGTAAAATAGTGTGGAAATACACGAAAACTTAGTTTCTACTTCTTTGTAACTAAAAAAGTTTACAAATATTTTCCTCCTTAACTTATTCTGTCTTCGTAACATTTTCATACACTTTTTTCTTTCGCAAAAGCATGCAATCCAATTATATCCAATGGTTATTGTTGAGTTTCATTAATTGACATTCCAAGGAGTAAAGAAAACTAATGTGAAATTATGTGGTGTACATATACAATTATAAGTAAATCAATAAACTGATTGAGTTGGCGTCAGTGCACAGTCAGACAAGATATTTCGAACAACATTATTTTCTTAGATACTTTATACTAGTTAGACTGAGCTAAAAAGTCCCATCCCATTTAATATTTAAATCCCATGTAAAAACATACCAGAGACATAGAATGGTCTCCACTATACGATGCTAATGATGTGCATCAGGAAACAAAGAGATTGAAGCATAAAATAAAATGGGTGTTGCGTCTGTTCTGTTTTATGTTTTATGTTCTGTTTTATGCAAAGCTATGTTAATTTTGACAATGGGAGGCAGTAGGCAGGTAGAGTTTTAGTTTCAGCTTTTTCAGAGATGTACTTATGTACATCCAAGATGTTTTGTATTTACATTGTATAACAAATGATTGTTGGCTGTTTGTTTCAAGTTGACGTTGACATGCAATGCAATGTTGCAAAGGAGAGGAAAAAATTAAAGTGCAACGCATATATTTGAACTTGACAATGTCACAGTCACATTTGTAAGTAGTGACTGCATAACTATTGCTAAGAGATGAAACGAATGAAGGCAAACCAAATCAGAGATGCAGATTCCAGTCAAATTCAAAAGAGTGGAAGGAGTTTGAATTCGAAATCTCTGAAGCGTGTACTAATGTAAAAAGGAGACGTTTCCTTTGCGGCTCCTTTGCTATGACATTCTATTGCCATACTGAACCAACAATAAGGCGTGGTTCCCTTCATGTCATGAATGACGATTCAGTCAGATGAGATGTGCAACAAGATTATAAAAAACTCACACTGTGCAAGAATTTTACAATAGAGCTCTTTTTACTGAGAAATTATCGATTGGAGGAACAAATTAAATTTTGTTTTATGTCCTCCGTTGTATGTATCTTGAGATTTCTGCATACATGTTCCTATAAAAAGTAAATTCTTCTTTTCGTGTAAAAAAGTCGTTAAAAAGTTCTGCTTAGTACATATTGTGTATTATGTAGGTTAGCTAAGTAGAGATTGTATGTAGATAAGCTTAAGCTTACATTGGATAGTAAAGTAAAGCTACAGGGATTACTTTTATAATAAGTTCGTTTAAGTCTAAGTAAAACCTGATATCTGAGTTAACTGAACTGAACTGCTAATGCAATAAATTATAAGGAAATTGAGACAATAGATTGTAAAACCGAGAATACAGCAGAGAGAGCGAGACTCAGAAGGTCAAAGTGCTACTCTCCGTCGTCGCCTCCATTCAACATTCAACTTTTGTCATCTACTCTGGCCTAGGTACTAGGTACAGAGAACAAATACAGAGAACTCTTGCACTAAACTACATCTGCTTAGCTTGGGTTGTGTTTGGGCTATATGTATGTATAGTATGTAATGTAGGACTCTCCTTAATGTCTTCATTCTGGAAAGCGATAAAAATTCCCAAAGTTTGAATGCATTTCCATCTAATTTACTATTAGCTCTCAACTAACTCTAAAGTTAGTCTCCCTTAGTAGTTCACTAGTTAAATGGCTAAAATAAAGAGTGGTTTATGGAGCATACTTACATTACTGGGCCATCTGGATGTGGATTGCATTTTGGATTCCCACGGAGTGGAAGAAAAAGCAAATCTAACGCGAAAGGTTAATCCTACATTATGTACCTCATTTTACTCCAACAAAGTGACTGCAACTTGATATTTTAAATATTGGACTAAACTTTTGCATTAAATACTTTTTTATTTCGGTGATTCCTTACATAGGTACATAATCCTTCATTCTGTATCTACGCGTTACTTTTATTATTACCTTGTACTTCGTACTAACCTTTAGGAAAAAAAATACTTTTAGGCTACGTATATAAATAGGTAATAAGAAAAGATTATTTCACTGTGGCAGTAGTTTATCAGGCTGTGGGACATTTAAATGGCAAAAAGAGTGAAACGGTTTAAATCTTAAACCTGTGACGTTTTTCAATGGCTTTTCAAGCTAAAACCATATGTTTTTGGTAAAATGGTTTTGGGTCGGGTTTCTTAGGCCTCTTATAAGGTTATATATAGCATAGGTATGGGGTAATGCATGGCAAATGCATAGTAACTCATGTTGCTGAAAGATATAATAGAAAGAATAAAAAATAGGAAAAAAGTTTCGATTGGAAGAAAGCCAAAAAGTCGTCTCGGCTTTATCTATAGAAATTGTAGGAGGAATGCATTGCAGAATAATGTGAAGGATATGGAGTATTATGGAGTTGTAGTAAAACTACACCCGCATCGAACCACATCCACTTATCCTTAGAAATTGTACCAAATTTTCCATTGCATTGCATTGTCTGTGAGATGTCGTTATGTTTAACACACTAGCGTATATATACATATGTATGTACAGATACTATTATAATATGTGGGACACGGGAAAGCAAGGAAACGAGGGAACCAACTGAACATGTAAAATAGAAAGGAATGAAAATGGAATGCAGGATGGTAACACAGATAGGTAAATGTAAATATGCTAAATGTAAAATATACACGAACCTTCGAACGAATCTAGAATTCTTAACTCAACATACGGAACTAACACAATTGTAACATTTTTTCTTGAATATATACGCAATGTACTAGATAACTTTCTTGTTATTTCTCTCATTCACACAATATATAAATATATATGTACGAGTATCTAAAGATATAGGTATGAATGTTGTCTGTGTAAATATGTATTAGTATTAGCATATGTATGTGGATGGTATTTACATTTCGTCGCCGAAAAACAAGTAGGCGGACAACATTACCTCTTAGAGAGTTGAGTTTCTGGTTATGCAATGTTTATATATTGCCTTAAATTTCTACGAGAAGAGCATTTTGTGGTGAGGCAGCTTAACACATAAATGTAAGTGTGGAACACTTGCTGTTTTCTGTAGTACTCAGCTGCAAATTGTATTCAAGGGCAAATGACAGCTTAGCGTTGTATTATTTTCATATAGTAGCATTATAGTAGAATGAGTCTATAGGCCCCAATCCAGACATATGTTGATTTGATACACAGCTCTGAATACCATAATAGCAGACCCAATGCATTCAAAATTACATTTCTTCGGGGTTTCGGATGTAATTGGTTTTTGAAAATTTGTATTCCAATTCGCTGGCGAATTAATAGCTAAAATATTTCAGTGTTGGGTAGAATTTTGAAGAAAGTAGAGCTGGCCAAGCACACGAAGGACCTATATTAAATTTGCAGTATCAATTTCAGTAAAGCGAACACGAGCGAGCACCTGAGTGACTGACTTACTGGCTGACTGACGGCTGATACTAAAATTCAATGGAGAAAATTGACAGATTCAATAAAATTGCAATGAAGGCCTAGTTGGAAGTGTGTTAGTGTGTTCCGGGACAGGATAGGATCACGTCATAAACAAATGAGCTTCAAACTTTCAATTCGCCATTCAATCTTTTCCTGTCTCTACTTTTTGCAGAGGAACTCCTGCTCCACGCTTTCCCCACTACTCAATTTCAATCCAATCCCCTATCCAGGCCAAGCCAAGTCGGTCACATTTGTAAAGGAAGGGTGGGTGAGAAACGCAAGCGGAATTTTTATATCAATTCCCAATCTGCTACACAAGTTCCATATTTATCTGCGTACAATACATACATACAGTGCAAAGCAAAATATGCCAAACATTGTTTTCCCAATTGTAGACTTTCATCGTAATCGTAGTATATAGTAAGTACTAGCAATACACAGACTGTGAAATCGTATAACTCAAAGTGAAAGACTTTTTAAACAGTGTTTCTATGTAAAAAGGGAAATTAATGTCATATTCTGGACTGATGGGTTTATTTTGTGCATCAATGTACATTTGCTACGGAGAAAGCAAATAACAATATCCCTAACCATCCATAACTTTCACCTACTCTATACATTCACTGCTATTACGCTTTCTCTTTCCATCATACAATATTTTAACCCAGTATTTGCCAATTTTGCTGGACATATAATTTGCCTGGATATATTTAGGCCCAAACGAAGGCCGACCAAGAATTGCCAAGAAATATTTTAGATTGTATTGGAAAAACAATTAGTGAATTAGTACTAGGAAACATAATGTTTAATGGGAGAAAGTTTAAAGTAATGAGATGAATGAAGTTGGTGTTGGGGCTGACTGACGCTTGTTGCAAATTGCAATGCAAGGCGAGGGAATAATAATATTTTGGCGCATGAACTTTATTTACGTGCTCTGCTTTAGAATTGGAATGAATGAAATAAAGTGACCTTGTGCTCTAGTAGTAGCAGAGGCACTCCCTCATCATCCGCCACTTAAAACCTTCTCTCTGTGGAGAAAGTAATTATGACATGAAGACGACACGACAAAAGCCACGCCACACCAAACCAAAACCCAACTAAAGGAGAAGAAAGCAGAGATATCCGTAACTCATCGCTCTTTTAGTTTGTAGAAGTTGTCTTTTGATTTTATATGCTGATAGTTTATATGCTCTCTTCCCAAGTACTAAGTATTTGTATGTGGAGTGATGTCAGTGATGTTATGACTTGACTTTGAGAAGAAACTTTCTCCCTTCCTTGCTCTATTTTTGGGACTCTACTGACTGATATTACTCACTTGCCATTATTATTAACCTTCATTCTCTAGATTTACAAACAGATATCTCCCTTGCTCCCTTAATGTATATATTCACTATATACTATTACTATACTGCTCTACTTAATATAGCATGTATAGCACATTCCTAATCGTAATGTAATGTAAGTATAACTTACAAGGTCTGCAAACTTCAGCTTACTGGGAAGAGAACCTAAACTATTGTAACTGATAAAATGTCATAAGTTGTGCTTACTTCTACCGAGAGAGTTAGACTTGCCTTAATAGCCAAGCAACTCTGTGGGGGAGTTCTCTATGCTAACAGACACTTAAGCTCATCTTTCCGTACTTCGCCATAAATGACGTAGTAATAGTTGTGAGTATGTGATGTAACTATAACTAACTGCAACGTTGGCCTTCCCTTCACATCTCTTCCCTGCCTGGCGGGTAACTATTATACAAATATATTATCAAGGGAAGAGTCCTTACCATTACTGTACTATAGCTCATATAAGGGAATCTTCTCTGTCTCTATGAAAACTGTCCTGTATAGGCTAAGCACAAGTTTTAATATATCGTATGTACATACATATACATACTTATGACACACACGTATTGTGTACAAGGAATAGAGTTTACACATAGTAGATATTTGTTAATAGTAAAGCACATCATGGGGAATATTACAAAACTATTCTATATGAGGCATTGTTGAATATACGAGTTTTATACTTACGTATGTACTACTGTCTTTATATATACATGTAATACCATTCTACTTAATTGTAACTACCCACTAACGCACAAAGTACAGTGTACATTTGCTATAGAGGAAGAGTATGTATCGCATTACTACTACTACTTCTCCCATCAATATTGTATAATATATTTCCATTAAGAGTGAATATAAAATTGCATCTGCCGTCCCTTTTTATGTTTTTGTTGTGTATGACTATTTATTTATACAGCAAAAGAGTACGTATACGTATACGAATAGACATAAGATACATAAAGAGATAACCAATACTGAGAAAACATTAAGTAGCCAAAGACACCAAGCTACTTACTGACTTTGCCAGACAAGACAAGGACATGCTATCTGTATCTGTAGTATCACATGAGAAGAAGCGGAGAAAGTCGATCTCGAGAGAAAGTAAATAGGGACTCGAATTAATTTCTTCGATTGGACTTGTTTTATGTCTACCGTCTTCCTTCCTATAGAAAACATCACATCAAATACCTTATGTAGGTATTTTCTATGTCCTACCTATACAACAGTAAAAGAGTGATCCACATAAATATGTACCTACATAAGTAGCAGACGCAGTTGTGGTGAAAGTCAAGTCAAGTCAACTCTAATGTTCAATTCAGTATTTCTTACGTTTACCGATAATGTAGCATTATTTTGTAGTGGATTGCAGTAAGGAGTAGTACAAACGTTAAGTAGCATTGTAAGTTGTAGACAGAGATAAGTAGGAGTAGAATTAGAGGCCATGTAGCAGGGCAGTAGAAGAGAAAGCGGAGAAAGACAATACAGATAATCGCTTTCACTCTTTCTTGACGTCGTTCCTTCCCTTCGGCTCCAGCTCCAGCACACTCAACTCAACTGGAACAACGGCAACTCTAACTGGAGTGGAAATATTTGATTTCCTCTTCTCTACCGTTCAACTAACCATTTACAATCATTCTATACCAATACCTTTATATCCTATTACATGGAAATGCATGTACCTTCCTACGTAACCACCTTTTGATATATAAATACATATAATACACAGAACAGATATTAGATATTCTAAGGAATGATTCGTTCATACATTCTCAGTTTTCTCTTTGGCATCTTCTACAAATGTGGGCCTTTGTGTATGTCTTGTTGTAAGTACTTGTATAGGTACTTACTATACGATTGTATCTATGTATCTACGTAGTAGTACCTACTTGTATGTATTATACATGTATGTAATGTTCATAGTTTTGCTGTAGTTTAGCCAAGTTACCCATTTCAGTGTTATTACAGCGAGGAGATAGATAAATCCCTCGCTTGGCTACTTTCTTCCTTTGTCCACCAAATTCAACTCTTTCTACTCTCAACTACTACTTGGTTGTATGTATATGTAATGTAAAGTAGGCACTTAGCCACTACTTACCCAACAACCTACAGTTTCCCATTTTGTCAAGCTAAGTACCTACATGCCATTCTATTTTGGCTCGATTAGGTATTAAATATTCCAATTTTGAGAGTAGAGGAATAGAAGATAAAAGCCCAACTTTAAAATTAGGTTGTTGGAAGGGAGAGAGTTATTATTAGAAGAGATTACTCGACCATTTACGTACACATCACTCCACCATCTTTGAAGAGAACTTAAATCATATACATTCATTAGTTTTTCAATTAAAATCTCACAAAAGCATTTATTGATGTCGTGACGTTTAATGCTGCTTTACAGAACATACTTAACAAATAATATACCAAGTCGACACATGTATGAACTCTGCTCTTGTGTTTATGAGAAATGGTATATTATTTTTGTTAAACAAATAGAACTACACTTTTCTGACAGCAGAACAAGAAAGAATTGCAAAAGTCTTTATTTCACTTTTCTGTGGAACAGTTTGCTCCAGTTCCCTTTTACAAAACCACTTTTTTCTTACATTTGGATTTGGTTGTCTGAGCATAGAAAAACACTCTCCCACTTAAAAAGCTGACAAGACTACATCATCTGCTTTATTTAAACTTCTCGGCCCTAATTCCCTACTCTTGTCTCAACTACACACGCAAAAATACAAACACAAAATTCGCAAGAAATAAAAGGAGGACTATACTTGCTACCGAAATATATGGCATCTTTTGCATTTAGATTTGCTTTAGCTTGACAGGAATTGTATTAAGTCCCTCTGACTCTGAAGTTTTAGTTACAGTGATATCTAAAATAATGCAAGCAAGTAGACCATTTCATTGTCGTTGGCGCATGTGGAAGTAAACACATACATAGTACATATTATGTAGGCTATTTATGTATGTACATGTAAGTGACGTAAACAAGGGCCGTAGTTCGTACTTTACTATTTTGCAGCACTTGCATTGTTACATTGCAATGCATTAGAACACTCGCCTTCTTTTTCTAGAGCAGACTTACACTTTAGAAGTATTTTGAGGTCTAGGGTTGCCGGTACAAATTTCATAATATGACATTTCTCAAGCCGCTGTGACGTTAACTTTCGGCACTTATGGCTTATGGAGCTTATCTCTGACCCACAGGCAAGGCGCCCACAGTCTTGTTAGTGACAGTCTAATTCACAAATACAGATACCAAGAATGCAAACTCACATTTATCTCGGCTAATACCAATAATAACACTTTTTGTCAAAACTAACCAAAATCATTTTCAAACAAGTCTCAAGTCCAAATTTTTCCATTACTATACTAAACTACAGAATTGCCTCGAAGTGCATTAAATTTAATTATGAGTTCTCTTATTAGAGCACATAATATCAACTGTAACAAAAAGTAAAAGATTTTGAAATGAAAAAAAAATGAAGTTAATTAAAATTAGTTAATAACCGTCATTAATTATTGCAATAAAATAAAGAAGAAACTAAAGTATTATTAAATTAAGTTGGCAAGTTTCCTTTTATTGCTATAATATCAGGAGAGTTCCGCATTACAATTTAGATTGGATTATATTAGCCTACTAATCAAGTATACGTACTCTACTATAAGAGATCTCTAGTATTATGACCACTTTCTGATAATTTAATGTTTATCTTTACAAAAGGAGAGGCTCTGATGGTAATTTAAGTAAGAATCAAGTAAGATAAGCTTTCTTATCAAATTAAAAGTAGAGATACCTACAATAGCTGTAAAGATAATACTCTTACATACTAAACGTATAGGCAAAGTAATGATTATTACCGCTTAAGATTTTATTGCTCTTACTGCTCTTCGTTTTATCTTTCTGTATTTCTTATATATCTCTTATCATTACAGTCGGAAGTTCATTTGTGATGACGATAATGTTATCCATATGTTACTCAGAAGATCAAGATTGGAATCTCTGCCAAGTAAATGATTATACGAGGGAGTGATCAGTACATGTCATGTCTTCCTTTAATTTACTGCCTACAACATATTGCAATTTGCAAAATAAACTAGCTAAACACAACATTGATTGCTTTATGAATACAGTCTATAATACTTTTAGGAATTATGTATGTATGTACAATAACATCTATAATGATCTCTATCCTTATTGCATCCCAATTCACAAAATTTAATCATAAGTATTTCAATTTTTAAATGTTAGATGATTTTTAAATAAGTATTCAGACTTTTCCATCCTCGGAGATTGTTAATTATATATTATTTGAGAGACTCGAGGAAGACATTATATTAATAACAAACAGTTATTTATTTTCTAAA
>JAQFYC010001459.1:0-34187 GCA_034694165.1 Tomocerus mixtus | reverse complement strand
ATAAGGATATTTGTCGTAATTATGCAGCAATACACTCACTCGGGCGGGCTGTATACAGTGGCTTGGCAGTTTTTAAATATGTAATACGGATACATAATTAATTACCTAATGTGAATTTCCCAGTGTCAAGTAATAAATTCCACTGTTTAGTTTCAGAATTTTTAAAAATTTATTAACCCAGAAAGGAAATTGAAACACCGTATTCGACGATTTATTTTACCTGATGATGTATTGTTTCAAGCCTATCTTGTTGAAAAATATATGCATTTATGGATTTATTGAGTGCACGGGGATTTACAATTTCAACTGCAAAATTTTAATTTCGTCCCAAAAGTGCAAATTAGTTTGTCGTGTTTCATCTTCATCACTATTTCCAATTTATACTTTGCCGAATTCGACAAATATTTTGCTGAAGAAGTTAATAATTTTCTTCTTTCCTGCTCCGACATTGTAAAGGATATCCTTTCTGATATTTTTATCTTAATCTAATCTCTTCTGAGCATTGGTATCTATGTCAAAGAAATGGATACAAGAGGTGTTCATGTGCCCAAATCAATGTATGTGTCACCTTGCCTTTGCCGTCCGAATCGGGTTGGTTTGAGGTACATACGCCTTTATGTGCCTCAAGATGTGTGACATCCCTAATTTTTTGGTATGGTTAATGGTTGACTCTTGACTCGCATCATGTAAACCAGTTTTGTTTCTCCAAATAAACTGTATTGAATAGCTAAGTACATTGTGAGTGTGGAGTTTGCAAATATTCTACGCAAATAAATAATACCCAAATAAATGTATGTATAGTTACATTTTTTAGAGTAACAAGGACGGAATTGAAGATAACATAGTATTTATGAGTGTAAGCTTAATTAAAGTTAACAATACATAACATGAAAAATGTAATGTATTTATTTCACGAACAGTCTAAGGCAGTACAGTACTGAAAGCAACACGAAATACAATGAGTAAAACTTGTCCTAATCTTACGCTAAAGGCTTACAATCGTTTATTCAATTACTTTCGACTCAAGGCAATATATATTCCTCGCGTGGACTTCCTCCAGCTGTTTTCTCCGATGATCCTTTCCAGTTAGGCAATTGCGGTATCTCGGCGTGCCATTTTTTGTGCTTGTTTACTGATTGGGTAGACTTAAACCTTTTCCCACAAATATTGCACTCAAAAAGCTTTTCTTCAGTGTGAGTGCGAATATGATCTCTTAGATTCCTGCCGAACAAAAGTCCGTTCGCACAAATGTCACAATCATGAGGTCTTTCCCCAGTAGGCGCGTGAGCCTTTTCAATATGCGATTTTAGACTACTGGTGTCTGGAAAACATTTTTCGCAAATGTCGCATTTAAAAGGCATTTTATGAAGTATCAAATGAGTTTTTAAGAAAACCGCACGAGTGAAACGTCTTCTACAAATGTCACACTCATATGGTTTTTCAATAGTGTGAGTCCGTAGATGCTTTTTCAAGATATCAGGTCTGGAATATTCTTTCCCGCAAATGTCACATTTATAAGGCTTGTCTCTAGAATGCGAGTAAACATGCTTTTTTAGAGTATTGGCGGTCGAAAACGCCATCCCGCAAATGTCGCATTTATAAGGCCTTTCCCCAGTGTGAGTAAGAATGTGAATCTTTAGATTGCCCGAAAGTCCAAATTCTTTCCCACAAATGTCGCACGTAAAAGGCCTTTCTCCAGTATGCGTGGCAGCATGCTGTTTTAGGTAGCAGGAGTAAAAAAAACCTTTCCCACAAATGTCACACTTAAAACGTCTTTCTCCAGTATGCTTGTGAGCATGCTGTTTTAGGGTACTGGACTCCGAAAAACATTTCCCACAAATGTTGCACTTAAAAGGTTTTTTTGTATGAAGTATCAAATGACTTTTTAAGGAAGTCAAATTAGTGAAGCCTTTTTTACAAATGTCACATTCATATGGTCTTTTGCCAGTGTGAGTACGTAGGTGATGTTCCAAGTCATCTGATCTCGAATGTCCTTTCCCGCAAATGTCACATTTATAAGCCATTTCTCCAGTGTGGGTACGAAGATGTTTCTGCAAGATACCAGGTCGCAAAAATTCTTTCCCGCAAATATCGCAAGAAAAACACTTGTCACCGGTGTGATTCCTTTGAATCCTTTGGCGTTTTCTTCCCACTCTTTTCTTTTTTGATGATTCGTTCTTGGGAATAGAATTGACTGCAGTTGACGAATTAGGCTCGCAATTAGTTCCGGATTGAAAATCCAAATCTCCTGTTATTAATTTAGCATGGGCTTCTTTTCCGTTATTACAATTACTTACAATGTTTTCAGAATCATTTTCGATTTTGGTTAAGATTTCGGATTCACTTTTAACATTCAAGATGTTGTCATCGCTTGTACAATCTAAAAATTAAAGTCTCCAAAAGTAAGTGTCTACGTCTATGTAAAATTTATAAGTTTGAATTAGTTAGTTGTCACAATTACCCAAATGGTTTCCACTTTGTGAAGAAAAGGGATCTAATGGACTGTAGCGCAATTGAAAATGATCAACCTCCAAAGTAGCACTTGCTCTTTTCACTTCTATGGGGGAGATAGAACAGTTTTACATTTTTTCCAACACAAATGATTAAACGAAGGTAATTATTAAAATGCGACACATAGCTACACCAAATTAAAGAAAATCCACCGACTCCTTTTATATAATTCGAAATGTATGCAGTCAACCAGGAGTATGGCGGGAGTAAATGTGTGTGTTGTCTACATCGCACCTTGTTAAATATAAAATAAAATAATTCCTGATTACTTCTTGAATATAATACAAAATGTTAATGTTATATGTGTATACTATACAGTTGGACTGGAGATTAATAGAATGCGAGGAATTTAGATATACTTTGGTCTGTTGCAGAAACCTAAGGACAAGTATTTTCCTCCGTTGAAATGTTTGGATCATCCTAAAAATAAAATAGGTGCTGCAAATGCAAACCTTGCAAATTGTGGGAAAATTCTTATTCCAGGGGTTGTAATGACACCGTTGTTGCAAATTCTGCCTTAGTAATACAAAGAAAGCGAGAAAACCACACTCGTAATATGCATAATTAGTTTTGCCATTTGGCTCACCATTCGTAACATAAGATCTAAGGATCCATGTGGCCCCTTTAGACGAATTTTCATTTGAAAACAATTTTCCAGAATTAAAGATGGAGGATTTCAAATTATCTTGCACTTTATCCAGTTTCCTTTGAAGGAATAATATTTGATTAAATATCTGTATTCCTTTCTCCACCAAAACTGAGCAGGAGTCACAACAAGAAATCCAATAATACGGATCGCCATAAGATTGAAGTATTTCTCCACAGACATCGACAGGAACATCTAGCAATTTTCGTAACAGGAAAATAACTCTCAGCTGATCATTTACCTTAGTAGTGCATTCATTCTCGATCCCTGTTGAACATAAAAATGAATAATTAATTTGAACCACCAACCACAGGCACAGTCGACAAATGACAATTGGCAATTGGTATGTTGTCAGTATTTGGTTTAGATGTAGTGTATAGTAAGTAAAACCAAACTTAAACTGTCACCTTCGACAAATTCTTCATCTTGCCATTTCAGAGGTTTGTGTGTCTGCAAAGATTTAAGACATAAAAGACAATTTACAGGTCCACTGTTCAGCTCCATTTCACTAGAAATATAAAATTAACAATTATGGCTTTGTTTTTTGCACAATAATGGCCACACAAGTGGCTTATGAGGGAGAAACCGAGTCATAAATGCAGAAAAAGTGAGGTTATGTTATTGTTTTAAATAAGATGACCATGTATAGCCTAAATACTACATTTGACATTCCAAAGATAATAATACATTGCAAAATGTGTCACTGGCAACTGACATTAATTTAATCAGTGATCAGTGAAGCTGGCAGCAGAAAGCAGCAGAGTAAAAATGTAGTTCTGTCCTGTCAAATTTTATAAGAATTCCCACCATTTCGTATTCCTTGCTTTCAGAAAGCTTTCTGTAGTGAAAAGTAATGTGCTAATGAGACGAAGTCGCTGTCGCAGATACTAGATCAACTTTACATCGACATAATTTTCAATAATATAATATTAATTTGTTGAAAAATTCTGGTTTACAATAAAGAAATAAAATGACATTATTATCGGTCCAAATTTCTATCTATAATTTCATCATCAAAAGATCACTACAGATGTATATAAATAAAATATTGTTTCTCCACTTCATTAATACTGAATGGAATTCGTAACATTGCTTTTATGTTATGAATGTTCTATTTAGCTATTAGGGTTGTAAATCCTAACTTTATGATTTTTTATGTTTAGTTGCTTTCAATTAAGCAACCTATTGTGCGTATTTAGCCTTTTAATGAAAATTATTTTCTTGACTCAACATATCAACCTTTTAATGATTAGTTTATTCCAAAAGACAATTAAAATTAGAGTACAAAAGAAGAGGGGTGGTGGAACATAGTATAAATGGCCCGATCAAAAGTTCGGATTTGAAGATATAATTGTAGCCTGGACATTTCTAAGCTAGGCAGAATAGGGTCCAAACCAAATCGCCGCATAGGTTCTGGAGCTATACGTATTGTAAATATATGTAAATATTACATATATTTACAATGTAAATATGTGTAATATTATGTATGTGTAATGCACAATACATTCAAGATAAACTTGGCCGCCCCGCCTGAAAGCAAAGAGGCGGTTGGGCACACTGTTAGATAATAACAAGCAAGGCTTGTTCATGTATAGTCTCTTAGGTAATGTAGATGGCGAGGGATATCGTAATAAGACCATTAACAATCGCAGTGCGCAGAAAATGTTATAAAACGAAACTAAACGTAAAACATAATAATATGACATGACATACTTACCAAGCATTGAAATGTGTCAATATTTTGAGCTATGAGATTCTCCAGCCTTTTTCGTTGATTCGCAGTCGCAGCTACTAGCTTCTGTGTGTTGCTGATAAAAGTACTCAGACAAAGATTAAGACATATTGGCGATGATGTCATTTTATCACTTAAATGTAGTCATTAATTTGTGTAACGACTTAAAAGAATACTTGTATTGTACGACTGTCTGTCTAAAACCATGGTAAAACTGCCAAGCCACCATATACAGCCCGCCCGAATGAGTGTAATGTTGCATAATTGTAATTAATATCCTAGTAATTGTAATAACAGTAGAGTGAAATGTTTAGGCAAGGAATTCACAAAATTTAATTTGGTGTTTTTATGGAAAATTCAAAAAATTTCGTTTGTTGCAAGATAATTATCATGCAACACATTTTGTCTATTAAATACAAAATAATCACTATAGCCTAGTTAGCCTAACAATATAGCCAGGGGCGCCCGCAGGAAAATATTGGACATAGGCTACAAACAATTATGACAAATTTTTTAAATATCTACATGTATATGTTAATGTTACCGGTTAAAAAACTAAATTCAAGGGTTATAAAAAATTTTATTATGTAATTTCATTGCTAATTTGCTTATGTAAAAAGTGAAAATAATTTTTTAAATTTTATCTGCAAATCCCCGCGCAGCGTTTAATTTTTTTACGCTTTGAAGCAAATTGAAGACTTATTTTTGACATATTTTTTTATTTTTGACTGAAGACACATATTTAGAATAGAATAGATAATGAAAATGATTTATTCATGTGTCCAAAATAACAAATCAATACAGGTTGCGTACTGGTCTCAAAATGTTAGGCACCCTTTCAATGGGCAGGCCGAGTCGTAATATGCAAACATCAAAATAAATAGTCAAATTTACAGTAATAATGAAAAAGTTTTGAGTGGACAAAATTCCAATGAAACAATAGCTTAATTTATGAACAGATTATAAGTTTTGAGTGGACACAATTACAATTCCACTGATATATTAACTTAATTAATGAAAAGATATAAGTTTGGAGTGGGCATAATTTCACCGATATAATAGTTTAATTAATGAACAAACACAGGAATTGAGAAATTCGTTGTCCTTAACTCAAATTAATTATTACTTACTAGTTTATATTAATTAACATAATACTCTGCTAATAACATTGATGAAGAAGAAAAAAAAAATTTTCTCGGATCCATGCCTTTGCTTAAGCATGTTCCTTTGCTTAAGCATGTTTCCCTTAAAAGTGAGCACTTATAATAGGAAAAAGAAGGGCGGTTGTTTTCAACCTTATAGGTATTTAAAACATGAGTTTAATGTAGCATGCTCCCAATATGCGCAGACAGCATAGCTTTGACTTTAGCTACACTAAGGTTAAAATTTCTCAGAGAAGATGGAAGAGTATTCCAAACAACTCTTGAGTAGAAAATTACTGAATTTGTGAGGTATTCCGTCCTGTAAATTATTGGGGGGGGGGGATATTACCGAGTTTTGAAGCTCTGGGTAAATAGAAACAATTCACTTAGGGGTGTAATTAAGGGAAATAAAATTTGTTTGTATAGAGAGGACATGGCAATATACTTTAATCTCTCTGCAACAGTGATAAAATTCCCTTTCGGCCAATTGTTCACAGGACGCCCGACAGAAGGTGATTGCTTCAACGAAGCTTTTAATATTAAGGTATGTCTATTTACTAGTAACACGTTGTACTAAACAGCACATCGGTGCATTAATGGCAGGATAAATAGACATTCAATTTTTGGTAGCTCGGACGGAGTTTCTATATTATTTCCGAGGGGTAATTCCCAAATTAGCCAGTTTTCCAGACTGCTTTGCAAAAGACATGCATCGCTGAATCAGAATCTTTGAACAGACAACCTCATTGTCAACATCGGGTATTACTTTTTTTATTTTGGAGCTTAGTTTGCAAATATTATTCTGTTCATTAAAGACTTTCTCTAAAGCGAATGTGCTTCTGAGTACCATTGAATGAAGGTTCGAGCCAAATGTGGCTTTGAAAAAATTTATAAACTCTGACTCACTTCCTTGTTCCAAAGCTTTTCTATATTTTTCGTCACTAACGATTTCCATTTTGTAACCTAGACCTCTGATAATCTCCACAAAGTCTTGTGCAGTCAATGGATTTGGTTGCCACAAGGTGACCAATCCTGAGTCTAAGTTTTCGTTTGTGACGAGTTTAACTGTGAGCGCCGCCGCATTATCGATCGACAAGAATGGCATCACACCTTTAAAACTTTCGAAAATGAGACCCAGTTGCGTAAATAGAAGAAATTGGTTAATCCCAAACTCTGTACTAGTAACAAAATGTCCTGTGATGCTGTCTCCTACTACAGGAGGATATCTTATGACTATACAGGGTATCCCCCTAGCCACAGATTGCTTCATCAGTTTTTCGGAAACAAATTTCGTTAGGGCATAACCCATTGTTATCCCTTCAGCATTATTATCATCATCGGGGAAATCCTCGACAACCAACCCTTCGTCTGTGACTTTGTTACAACAAATAATCGAAGAAGCATAAAAAACGCGTTTTGTTCGAATATTAGCTGCAAACCTTAAAATATTTATTGTACCTTGAACGTTTACAGATCGAATGTCGGTTTTGTTTGAATTTGTCGATTTATAATATTCAATAAAATTTACTTTTGCCGCCATGTGGTATACCGCATCGATGTTCTCAGACAGTCTAGTATATTCATCCTCAGATATACCAAGATGATCTACCGCTATATCCCCAACAACGACAGAGACTCGACTCATATCAGTTGAACCCAGTAAGTTGAACTTCTCGAGATTTTCTAGTAGCCTCTCCTCGGCATGTTGCGTAGAACTCCCTCTAACCAAGCAAACTACTCTAATACTGGGATTTTTTAAAGTTTCCCTTAGCAAATAACCCGACATTTGTCCGGTAGCCCCTGTCAACAAAATATTACTGACTTTGTCTACTTTGGAAGAGTCCCCAGTTGCTATAATATCGTCCGATAGGATGGAATCCTGCCTTATTAAATCTCGAATTTCCTTCTCGTTTGATAATTTGGCAATAGATTGAACATCATTGGATTCTAATGTGCATTTTCCCAAGTACTGACTTAAATTATTGATCGTTTGCAGACCATTTAGCATTTCTGTATCAACGAATATTTTCTCTCCGACCATATTCTGAATCTTGTTCCGCAATTCAATCGTCATTAAAGAGTCAATTCCTAGTTCAGAAAACGGCTGATTTTCATTAATTTGCTCTTTATCAGAAAGTCTTAACATAGTTCTAATAATGCTAACCACGTGAGGCTGAATAAACAATTTCCTACCAGATAAATCCATTGATTCGATTTTTTCCCAAAATATTTCTGCCTGAATGGTGCCACTCAAAGCCCTGTCATTATGACTTCCTTTCGTTTCTTTAAAAATTTCTTCAAAAAGGCTACTTCGTATAATAGAATTGGTCAAGAGACCTTGGTCACAGAATGGGGTCACACCAAGTTGAATATAATCGGGTCGGGACATAACGCGCCTTAAGGCCATTAATCCTTGCTGGCAATTAAATGGCGGAAATGGAGTATCCCCATTGGTGGCATGTGGTGAATTTACTGCTGATCCCACGTCGGACCACGCACCCCAATTTATTGTTTGGGCCGGAAGCCCAATCGAATGTCGGTAATGGGCGAATGAGTCTAAAAAGCAATTGGCTGCGGCGTGGTTGCTTTGTCCGGCTGGGGCGACAAATGACGCCATTGAGGAAAAAAGAACAAAGTGCTCTAATTCCATATCTTTTGTAAAATTGTGTAAATTGACGCATGCGTTTACTTTAGCATTAAAGACAGTCTCGTACTTTTCCCAGGTTTGGTTGGCAAAAATGGCATCGGAGAGTACGCCTGCAGAATGGATTACTCCTTTTAAAGGAGGCAAATTCAAATCAGAAGAGCGAAGTTTCTGGAACATTTTGACGCATTGCGACACATTACCGACGTCAACTTCCAAGTTGAGCACTCGGCATCCTTTATTTTGCAGTTTACTAATTACACCTACAGCTTTAGGATTTGGCGGGGATCTGCTCACTAGCACTAATGACTCTGCCCCTAAACTCGCCATCCATTTTGCAACTTCTAATCCAATACCATTTAACCCTCCGGTTATCAAATAGGAGCCCCCTGGGGAAAATATTAAATCATTGGAGACGAATCGACTCTCTGGGTTGATTATTTGAGGAACAGAGAGAACGACTTTTCCGATGTGTTTAGCCTTCCTGAAATAATCCAAAGCCTCTCGAATATTTCCTAACTCGAACCTACACAACGGGATATCCTTAATGTAATTTTCCCTGCCAAAGTATTCCCAACTATCAAGTAATTCCTCCGTGGTAGAGTCAGTTAAATCAAACACAGTATACGAAATATCCGGCCTGATTTTCTCCACCTCCTCGGGTCGCCAAATGTTCGTTTTTGCTATTTCAACAAATCTGGCGTTCTTTGCACAACTTTTAAGAGTTGTCTCAATAAATCCTGGCCCCGTTAGGAAGTTCAGTACAACATTGACCCCAAGACCCAAAGTTAATTTTTGAATCTTATCCCCAAAAGTTAGATCACGAGAATTGAACACGTGTTCTAGTCCGATGGATTTTAAATATTCTCTTTTCTGACGGTTTCCTGCTGTTACAATAATTTTAGCCCCAATATTCCTAGCGATTTGAATAGCATAAAGGCCAACACCTCCTGCTGCTGCGTGGAGCAAAACAGTTTCATTGGGTTGCAGATTAGCAATTTTGATAAGGGAGTAATGTGCCGTAAGAAATGCACTGGGAATAGCAGCAGCTTGAAACCAGTTGACATGGGGAGGTTTATGAATAAGACAACCGTCTTCCATTATTCTTACATGACTAGCTGCTGAACCTCTTGAAGTTCCCAACACTTCGTTACCCACTTTGAACTTCGTTACAGCCGAACCGACGGATGAGACTATTCCTGAGATATCCATCCCCACACAAATGGTAGACTCCTCAAACATTTCTGGCTTTATAATACAAAGGATGTCCCTAAAATTGAGCGAGAAGGCTTTAACCGCGATTTCTACATCCAATGGGGCTAGAACTTCTTTGAAGGTCGATTTTAAACATACATCTTCGATCTTTTTGCTGCTCGGAAGCTGGATTTTAAATCTACCCTTCGGTAAGCTAAGAAATTCATCCGGTTGCATACATCTTGCAAAACGGGGGACAAATTTTTTAGAATCTCGGTAACAAACAAATGGTTCACTGGCCGTAATTGTCTCAAAATAGATTTCCTTAGCTAATGTCACCACATCGTTCATTTCCGCATCCAGGTCAACTACCTTTAAAGATACGTTTGGCTTTTCGTTCATTAAGCTTCTCATCATCCCCCAGATAGGAGCACCCTCAGAATTAACCTCTAATTGTTGATTAGGTATCCACACTGCCCTATGAGTAACTACCAAAAATTTGGTTCTAGGGTTAACAATTTTGAGAATGTTCTTGCAAAAGTTAATGGTCCGTTGATAAACAACTTCTTTCTCAAAACCTGAAGGAAATAAACATAGGTAAATCAATTGTATTTTTTCAGAGTCGTTAAGTTTATCCAAATCTGTACTCATTCTTGTCAAAATCAAATCCATATCCTCGTGTTTTAATGAAATCGTTTTTGAATACTGCGATATTTGTTTAACTAAAGTTGTATGAAGTACACCCCCGTCGCCATAAATAAGACAAGTGCCCTTACTGACATTTGTTGATATGGGGACGTCTTCTAGAGACGGGACAACTTTGCGTGCCCTTGCTATAAGCACTGACATGTGCTCTGCAGTATCTGAGAGAAGTTTGGAATTCTCAAACTGGTTTTGGGAAAGTATTTTATCCCACAAGTTTTGCGAAACCATGCAGTGATTCTTCCTTAAGTCGAAATCGCTAAATTTCCAGTAACCATCCAAAGTGCCCACAATTAAATCAACCACTCTGACCGGCTTTAGTTGTTCTTGCAACATTAAAAACCCACCGTCAACTAATAGTTTCCTAATATTTCCAGCAGATGTCCGTAAATCTTCTGTTGCGTGGATAACATTTGAAGCTATAACAACATCGTAATAATGAGGATAGAAACCCTGCGACATGGGATCCTTCTCAATATCCAATGCCCTGTATTCTACTCCTTCAAAAGCGGAGAGCGTTTTCATTGCACCTTCAAAAAATTTGGCGGAAATATCAGTAAAGGTGTAGCGATAAGGAATTCCCACACTTTTTAACACTGTTAAAATTGCTGAGGAGGTAGCTGCACTACCGCTACCAATTTCAAGAAGCCTTACTATAGCATTGCTACTACCCGATGTAGCCAATGAATTTTTGAAAATTATTTTCAGTGTCTGTGCCATTCTGGAGTTAGCTAAATAGAAATCCTTCCCTTTGGAATACAAATCAAGAGTGTGCATATCCTCCCTACCAAAAAGTGCCGATACAGGGTCGACGTTGCCTCGCAGAACATTCCAGAGATTTTCGAAAGATTTGATCAAAAGTTCCGTTTCAACTGAATCATAATCCAATAACAGTTTTTCTAAATGCTTCCTTCTAACATCTACTTCCTTTAAAGAAGGAAACTGTTTTATAAGAACCCAAGTTTCACTATTAAGACGCTTTATGTAACCATCCTCAACAAATATATCAATATATCTATCGAAACACTGTACGTATGTCAATTTAATGTAGTTTTCAGATATTACATTACTTGTGTCGTACTCCTTCCCCGTTTCCAAAACTAAATCATTCTCGTGGAACATTTTTATTAACCTAAGAGAACAAAGTTCATCTTTGAGGGCAGCCATTTTCTTATCGAATACCTGCATATAAGTGCTCATTGACTTTTCTAATTGGTCTGCTACATTAGAGATATTTGGTAATTTGAACAAGTCAACCCTGGACTGCCAGGGACCTAATCTGCGGCGCCAAGCAATTTCAAAAAAGTCTGGTAACTCATTCTTCTTTTTTCTCATGTCGTTGAGAAATGAGCTTAAAGATGTGTTGACTAACATCAAATCAGCCATTACAAGAAGCAGCTCGTTTGCTTTGTTATACAAAGAAACTTTACCACCTCCCTTTCCTTTACCGCCCCATTGCACATGCGCAAAGACAACTTCTGAAATGTCCCCACTGAAACTCGATGCACTACGTATCCCAACGGGCAACATTAAATTAGAAATGTTATCAACCTTACGAAACACAAGGCCCTGCATCATTGCGTCTAAAACAATTGGGTGATACAAATACTCCTTCCGATTTTCTACATCAAAATCCAGAGGAATTGTAAGCAGACTTTCATTATCTCCAAATTGCATCGCAGAAATGCTTTGAAATGTGTTCTGAAGACGTATCCCTTGTTTCCCTACACTTTCGTAGAAAGGTTTCGCCACAACTTGTCGGGTGCAACGCGATTTAATATCATCCAGGGTTTCGGTTGCATACTTTGTTTTTTCGCTTTCCTTGTCCATCAAAGTTACTTCAGCCCAAGCATGTTTATCCCAGGGTCCCTTGAAACCTCTTAAGCTATTCAAGCTGTACACAGCAATGAGGAATTTACTTTTAGTTTCCCCGGTGGGCGTCGCTACAACTTGCATAGAATATTCCTGATGTTCTAGAACCTCCATCGCACTTTCAATTACAAAATCATTGGCAACCAAAACAGATTTAGATTTACTGTTTCCATTTAACAACAAATCACTTCCTGCTGCTAAAATAATTTCCAAAAATGCCGCTCCCGGCATAACTACAAGATCCCCAACCAAATGATCTTTCAAATATGGGAACTCTCTCAAACAAAATTTTCGTTCATAGATAATATCTTCACCTTTAGAAAGAAAAACTGTTTGTCCCAAAAGGGGATGAATTTTTACATTGCTTATTTTTTGGGGGATATTTATCCAGTATTTTTGTCTTTGGAACGGGTAAAATGGCAACTCTAGCTTCTTCCTACACTGTGGAGTATGTATTGCCTCCCAAACAATATCGGCATTGTTGGCGTACAATTGGCCTAAACTTTGAAGCAAAACTTCCCAATCATCCTTATTTGGTGCAACTGTTGGAAGCCATAAGGTATTAGGAAATGAAACACCAAAAGTCTCAATAAAAAAACCGACTTCGATAAAAATATTGCAACCGGATTCGTGTGCAGTTTTTAAGGCTTTGTCAAAATTAATTGTCTCTCCAGCATTTTTACAAAGCTGCCAGTATTTCCCACCTGCCAGATCATCTGCATTTAGTAAATTTCCAGTTGCTCCAGAAATAAAGGGACATTTGCCTGGTTGATATTTAATTTTCCTTAAAGGTTGATCATTGTCTCCTAAACTCAATAGGGATAATGCGTCCTCGAGGTTAATGATTCCTGCGGCTACAGCTGCAACGTATTCCCCAACATTATTTCCCAAAACAAAATCCGGCTGAAGTTCTAAGCTACTCAGTAATATGTAAAGTGCATACTCAACAGAAAAAATTGTGAGCTGAGCAGAAAATGCATCTTTTTCCTGTAGTTCACTGCTCTCTTGCTGCAAAATATTAGTTATATCTAAGCCTTGTTTTTGTTTTATAATTTTTAAGCACTTATCGAGCGCATTTCTGAATACTAAATTAGTTTTATACAAAACACCTGACATCGTAATGTACTGGGAACCTTGACCGCTGAATAAATATGCTATTTTTGGAGGGTTGTTTAAAGATGGGCGAATATAGTTGCCTTTATCTAAAGCTTCGCTCAGTTTCGAAACATCGTTTCCAATTATGCTTATTCTGTTTTTAAAATGAGCTCGTCCCACATTAGTGGTGTATGCAAAATCACTGATATCAGTATCAGGATTAATGGTCAAATATTTTGCGTAGGAGCCAACTAGATCTTCTAGAGCATTTGTTGTTTTGGCAGAAAGTGTAATTATGTGAAATGATCTTTCCTGACCCTGTATACTAAGAAGTGGTACGCGTTCCTTTTTCATTGGCGGTTCTTCTACAATGGCATGAACATTCGATCCGCTTATTGCGAAGGAACTAATCCCCGCAATTCTCCTCCTATTTAAATTTCGTTTCCACGCCATGGCCACCAATGGAATAACAGCGGGCAACACATCTAAATTGATCTTTGGATTGAGGGTGTCCAAATTTAAATGAGGAGGAATCATTTCGTGTTTCATTGACAATAACACTTTAATTAAGCCTGCCAACCCCGATGTTGCCTCAGTGTGCCCAATGTTGGTTTTGACTGAACCTATTATCAATGGCTTTTCCCTTTTAGTTTTTCCCTTGTAAGATGAAGACAAAGATGCCATTTCGACAGGATCTCCAACCACAGTCCCTGTACCATGGGATTCTACATAGTCAACTTCCTCGGGTGCCAAAGAAGCCATTTTGAAGGCTTCTTTAACAGCCATTGCTTGACAGAGTGCTGTTGGAGTCCCAAAACTAGGGGACGTCCCTTCGTTGCTTATCCCCGAGCCTCTCACTATCCCCCAAATGTTATCCCTATCTCTGAGGGCATCTGAAAGGCGTTTGACTACCAATACAGCAATTCCTTCTGCCCTAACAAACCCATCAGCTTTTTCGTCAAAAGTTTTACAACGGTTATCTTTAGCAAACAGAGGCATGTCCTTCCATTTACTCAAATCAATTGTCAAGTTGGATCCCATTACTAAACCCAAATTGGTTTCCCGACATCTCAAACTTTCGCACGCCAAATGCAAGGCCACCAAAGAAGCTGAACATCCCAACTCGATGGCAACACTTGGTCCGTTCATCCCTAGAAAATACGAAATTCGGGCGGCTGCGGCGGAAAATAAGTTTCCTAAGGTAAGCTTATAGAATTCACTAGTCGCAAGATTTTTCATAGCTAATTTAGAGTAGTCAGCTTGCCAGAACCCGGCGAAAACACCCGATTTTCCTCCTTTCAGGGTCAACGGATTAATAGAAGCGTTTTCCAAGGCTTCCCAGGCAACCTCTAGCAGCAACCTCTGTTGAGGATCGACACACTCCGCCTCGCTGCGACTTGTTTCAAAGAAATTCGCATCGAATTCATCAATAGGGCATTTCAGGATTGGAAGTTCCAGCGCGGGCATTTTTTCCCCAACATGAAACAGTTGCGAATATTCCAGACGCTCCTGTGGGACAATCCGTATTGCATTTCCTCCAGTCCGCAATAGTTCCCAAAGCTCTTCACTATTGTTCGCTTCGGGGAAACGGCAACTAAGACCAACTATGGCAATGGCTTCCTTAGCTTTTGTTTTCGGAGTGTTTTGCTCTACTTCGTTCCACAAAGAACTAAAGTAGTCCTTAAGCTACAAAATAACACATAAAAGTTAACTGTATAATAAAATGTGGTAAACAGCTGTGACAATGTCGTTTTATTGTATTTGCATAGATAACAGCCTGTAAAAGAACCCGAAACCGTATGGAATCGTTGACTAATATTCAGGGGTAGTATTCATGGGACACATTTACTCAATTCTGAAAACAGAATTCAAAAGAAATTGAGTTTTAAGAAAGGCGGGTGGAAGGGGTGGGTAGAGTTGGTCCAATTTTGCAGAATTTCTTATTCAAGGGACACATTGCTTAATTATGAAAAAAGAATTCAAAAAAATTAAATTTTAAGAAAGGGGTGGAAGTGGTTGGGCGATTTGGTCCAGTTTTACGCATTTTCTTATTCAGGACACATTATTCAATTCAGTAAACAGAATTCAAAAAAGTTGATTACATACATACATACACATACAGAAAATCAAGCATTCTTATAATGTGTACCACTATACATAATAAAATCTGTAGCTGATTTAATTGGGAATTGACGGTACTTGAATACATAATGTTCAGATATTCAAATTACCTCAACACTGCACTGCCAATCCGCAGATTTTTCTACATCCGTATAGTGCACAATGGTTGAGTTCGAGTACCTACGTAAAAATTCAGAAATAAATTATGTTAAATAATACATGCTCTAGCGGAACCACGTAATTTATTTAAATTGAAACATTCTAATTTGGGGGCATAACCCCTTCACGGTACTTTATGTCGTTTACTTAATATATCAACGTTGATTGTGCAGACATCTATACTAGTAGTTCCGTCAAGTTAAATATGTTTAATGTTTTTCATATAAATAAAATAAATATGTGGGATACAATAGTATACTTACGTGGTATGTTTATTACTGATGGAAGTGTAGTAGCCTGGAGGTAGTACATTGATTGAATCATCAGTTAGATGCAAGGCAGCCCGGATATCGGCAACTGAAATTGAGATAAAGTACAATTACTCAAAATCAGGTTATATCTACATTCTATTTTAAAATTGGCTGGGAAAATGACGAAACATTTGTGAATTATCAATTTACGGTACTAGTACATACCAGATAGACATCCAGATGAGCAAGCAATTTCCATTAGTTTAGAATTCATGTCAGATGACGGTTTTATGACAAAAAGGGATATGGAGGTATCATAACTGCTGCCGCCCCCTGTCGCCGGCAACAAGTAAATATCCTTTTCAAGTTCAAATAGCTCGTCACAGTTTCTCAGAACCTAAATCACAAAAGATGTAAACAAAATAAAACTTAAATGTTCTTTTGTTGCAATTAAATACCAATTTTAACATTGTTTTATTAATAGTAATTTTGGAACCAGTGTTTCGGTATTTAATTTATCACCGCCCTCCGCCCATCCAAAATACGTCGGGATAGTTGGAAAATTTAGGAAGGCTACTAGGCTACATAATACATAGTAACAATATTTGTACTCCAAATGTCCCACAATCCGCACTATTCCATTTTCAATTACTTTCAATTACGGGAAGCTTTGAAATATTACCAATTTTGATGGACTGGCTACATACTAGACTGCACCATGTCTGCTTTTTAGGAAATCAAAGTCAAAAACATACAGAGGGCGCCACGTACATACTTACGATACACCGTAGTTACCATTTCATTGGAACCACATCCCCTAACTGCTATGCCAAGAAAAGGCTCGATGATGCACACCACTGGCGTACGCAAGGAGGGTATTTTGGGTGTTAAACACCCCCCGAAGGGCACAAATTGTCCCGTTTTTGACCCGTTTTTGCGCTCCCAAATAATGAAAGTTGAGGTACCGTCGAACAGAAAACACCCCCTGACACCCCCCGGAACGAAATCCTGCGTACGCCACTGATGCACACAATATGGATCCATAGTCTACACTCTTTCGCAACAGATTGTTCTCGAAATAGTAATCTCTACACTAGTTACACACCTATAATTTTGGTCAATGCTTTTGATCATGTTAGACGTACTTAAATATTAGATTTACATAAACGCTCATGGGGTTTAATAAAAAATCTAAATTGCAGCAGAATATTTATTAAATGAAGTTTGCATTATCAACGCTGTGTGTGTATGTAGATACGTAGTACGGCGATAAATAATTTTTATGATTTAAAGAAAAAATTTAATTGAGTATTTTGTGGACGATTAATTAAAATATTCTTATAATTTAGCTAATAATGAGATTTTGCGATTCCCTTGTTTACTGACTCCGATTTAATCTGCCTCTGTCTTGCTGATTTTACATTGCTGGAAAATAAGCATTTGTTGCTTAGATATTTCTCCTTAATCTCCTTTTAGATTTTGCTGCAAAATAGCGATTTTTGAGTTTTGGATTGCTTACAGTTTCTCCATATTTATTGACATTTGCATAATATAAGCCATTGAGAATAAGCGGCATGCATATGCCTAAGCTAAATAATATCGATATGATATTTGGGCAAACCAATATATTTGGATTTAAGACAACAAGTTTTCGGTACATGTCCAAGTTCCAAGCAAATAACTTCATCAGCTCCATTTGCCTTGAGCTGCCACTTTTCTCCGTTCCTTTGACATGAACAGGGAAGACAGAACCAAAGTATTCAGCCAACATTTTTCTGCAAACAGTAATCAAAGGAACATTATACTTGCAAAAATACTAATTAAAAGTCATTAGATACCTCTTTGCGATTTCGCTATTTCGAATTCTCCCTTGGTTAACCCCTATTCAGAAATCGTGCAATTTATTGTATTATTAAAAAAAAAGTCATTGTGGAAGAATTATTTGTATTTATTTTTAAATATATCAACGGAAGATTAAATTGAAACCGTGGAAATTGCAAGTGTTAATAAATATTTTAAGACATAATGTAACTTACATTGTTGCGAAATTCAGAGCTCCGGAGGTAAGAACAACGGTATCCGCAGTTGTATGAACCCTAGCCAAACTTTTCGCCAAAACGACGGCTTGTTTCGCACTGGTCTCATCCGTCACAGTGGTGACCCACGCACATTTTGAAATCCCTGTTTTGAGAACAAATGATAATTGCTTTAAAAATAATGTCGCATATTTAATGTATAAATGGGTGGGTGTATTAGTCTAATGTAAATCCTTAGTTTTATGACTTGATGAGCCCTTAGCTTTGTGGCAATAATATTAAGTCTCGTAAAAGCAGTTAAAAACCCCCTGTGGAAGTCATCGGATTATTAAAATGATGTCTTTTATTGAAAGGCATTTCTTTATAAGAGCATTTTGTTCCAATCAGCAGAGCTACAGTATGGATGTATACTTACCTGACATGATTCCGTCCTTTGTTTCCCAAAAATAAACCAATTTGCTGGAAGATTGGAATCAAACTGGATGAAATACTTCAATGGAGCGATAAACCAAAGTTGTGTTGTTGAAATCTGTAAGCTTTTCGAGTTTAACGGAGACGACAAGAAGGCTTTGAGTTTTGTAGGTGAATGGATATTGGATGAAGATCGACTGGTGCTATGTATATCAACCAAGATTTCCTTCCGTGTATCCTACTCAGAGGTAGCAGGTACCTCATTTTGTATTATTCATTCATTTATGAAGATTGCTTTATTTAAATTAAGTGATGAATGTTAGACTTTGCCTCAATCTCAGTGGTGTCAATCAACAAAGAGGAAAATGCACGGAGATTTTACAATATTTAACCAGCAATCCACTTGGTTTATATATAAAAGAGTAGAAAGTGTAGTAACCACTAATGCATACAGGAGAAGATCTTGTGCAATATTAATTGTCCACAGATGAGTTTATTTTCTGAAATTGTAGTTGTAGTGCATCCAAGTAGCTTCTTTGCAAGGCGAAAGCCAATATTGCTTGCGCAATTATTATTTTATTATAGTTGAATATTGATCATTTTCCTATACACATCGACCGGTACTGATTGATTTTCTTACTCATGCAGTTTACTCAATCTATTCTATGATTGATGGAGTTACAAATATATGCAGAGTACTTACGACTCTTTCTCTTTACTTATTTACCACCACTACGAAGATGTATAGGGAAATAAGGAAAATCAGTAAAATTCCGTTTGGGAGGAAAAGCTTGTAAATATATACCATAGAGGAGACAAGCTCCTCAAAAATGACGAATATATTGATATAATGATGTTTAAAAATTTGCCATTCTCCTTCTATTTTGGGATGATTTTGCCAAAAATGCTCCCTTTTCTAACAAAAACAGATATTGCAAAATTTAGAAATTGTCGCTGTGCTGCTAGTGTGCTAATTACTCAAATATTGGAAGGTAGTAATTTAATAATTTATTAGGTAGTTCAACTTTCGGAATCGCTCACGACACAGCAAATTGAATAAAAAGAAGTTGCCAGTTCCCATTGAGTTTTGTAAATGATTTACATTGCATTTCCTCTGAATAGAATTCTGCATTACAATCACAATCGTATTAAAGAGATACGAGTAGAGTAGATTCATCAGTAGTGATTTATGCAGGCATTTACGTATTTAGGATATAGATGCCGAACAAATCACTTGCATCTAAATATAAGACAGGGAAACACTTGGGAAACAACTGTGCGAAGTAACTCCAAAGCTGCTACCATTTACCATTCTTTCCAACTCTATTAAAACCATCAAACGTGTGTGAACATTACAAATATACGGCAATTTAAACAAAAGCATAATAATTAGCAGCACATTATAAATAGTAAAAGGTACCTGTGCTAAACACTTAATTTAAATACCAGGGTGACCAGGTGTACTTAAATGGCAAGGACAGTACTTGAATTTCACCCCGTCCATAGAGTTTTAAGGCTTATTTTTAATGGCACCATATAAAAACTTACTTTGCCATAATTTTTTAGACTTATTTTACCATAACTTTATTCATTTACCAAAACAAAATCCAAATGCCACAAAAATGGGAATCGACCATATAAAAACTTATTTACCGTAAGTTTAAACAAAAATACCTAATGAAAAACTATGTTGACCATAATTTTACGATGGTTTTACTCCAAAAATTATTGTTAAAATGGTTTTTCATTAGGTATTTTTGTTTAAACTTATGGTAAATAAGTTTTTATATGGTCGATTCCTATTTTTATGGTATTTGGATATTGTTTTGGTAAATGAATAAAGTTATGATAAAATAATTCTAAAATATTATGGCAAAGTAAGTTTTTATATGGTACCATTAAATATAAGCCGAGTTTTAATAAAGACTTTGAAATACTTAAATCGTAATTCCCTCAAAATAAATATACAAATGCCAACGTCTAATAAGCATTATATTGTAAATATTTTTAGGTTGTCTCAATGAAATTTTGCATAAATTATCATCTGCTCAAAAACTGGCAACCCTGTTAAATATACGCAAAAGATTACTACAGTACTAATGGTGATGCGAACAATGACCACAGTAAGTAATACATTTTCCTCCACGCTTTGGAGTAGCCCAATTAAGTATATATATCAAGCTATTTATAATTCACAGGAATATCCCAAGGATATCAATGATTTAAATATAACTGAACCTGTCAGACTGACAGTGTCAGTGTCAGAGATACTCGTAAGTATTTAGGTAGTCGACAAAAACGTATTCTCTGAAAAGCGATACAAATATAAAATCCATGTCTTTATCAGTTTGCTCTTTACTTTCGTTGTAGCTCGGCGTCGACGTCGACTCTTGCATATCCACATCAAATTTCATTGGTTATTTTAATCAAATATCTATCAAAAGATGGAAGACACGAAATGTAGTAGTGAAAAAAACTGCAGAGATGAATTTCTTGCTGTTTTCCCATCTCTAGTTCAAGATTTAATAAATCAACCTGAAATGCAGGACATGGAGGAGACAAATATCTGGCTGGAAAAAGTTTTAAATTACAACATTCCAAATGGGAGATTGTTAAGGTGTGTAAATTTACTTTTGTATCATAGTATAGCTTTAAAGCTTGTCATATGTTCAAGAAAACAGTGACTTAAAATACGAGATCACACGACTTATTTTCAAAGCTTTCCTGAAACTTGGTAGTTAAAAATGATTTTGCCCTAGTCAATTAGTATTACTTTTGCTATATTTTTCAGCGGGCTAACAGTTGCAATCTCCTACCGTGCTCTGTGTACAAATAACGCATCAGATGAAAATTTACGTTTATCCTACATTTTGGGGTGGTGCAGTGAGTTTGTAAGTGAAAAGTCTGCGTTGTGTTTATTGAACTCTAATATTATTACACCAACTTGATCACTGTAGTAAGTACTATAAGGAATTTGGGTCTTAGATGGTCAGAGCGATGCAGATGTCAGATGACATAATGGACGAAAATGAAAAGTCGTTTGGGAAGGCGTGTTGGTACAAGACTGGGAGCCTGACTGCTGCTATTGCATACAATGACGTTATTTTAGTTGGTAAATAAAACATTTTGGCAATGGGTGTCCAACTGTATCACCATTGTGTAGTATAGTGCCTTTCAACAACCAATGTGCAAAATATGAATCGAGATTCACGCCCAAATGTTATCCGACATACGCGTGGTCTCCAATAAGCGTGCGCGCTGCGTGCCTTATAATATGGTTTAGCCTTTTTTGGTATGTCGGATAACTTTTTGGGTGCGAATCTCGATTCATATTTTACACATCGTTAGCTGACAGGCACTGTATGTAATAACATAGCGTGTATAAGTAATAGTGTTACCTTTGAGGGTTAGGGAATGTAGTGCTATATTACATGGAAGGGATAGCACCAGACTGTTGTGGCTGTCAATCATTGTCAATTTTCTTGTAAAAGATATTATAAGATTAGTCAAACAAGACTTTACCGTAATTTTTACTACAATAGTTTTTCTGTTTGCTTTAAAGAGGCAGCGGCATTTGCTCTTCTTAAGATTCACTTTAAAGGGAAATCTTTTTACAAAGATTTAGTAAACTGCCTCCGTGAGGCTTTACAGAAGACTTCCTTTGGAAACTCTTTGGACAGGGAACTCTCTTTCCTATTCAATTCGAAAAGCCGAAGGTTTGACACAGATGGAATTTCTTTGAAGCTTATAATAATATATTGATTGTTGCTTTTCTGTGTTAAATAATTCGTGCCGTCCCACGTCATAAGTTCAAAATATTGGATGTTATTATTACTCTTATTCATTCAGCTTTACTAATATTAATAATTGTGTATTTAGTTTTACAACGAAAAATTACGAGCTACTAGCCAAATATCAGACTACTTCCTTACACATCTACACTCCAATCAAGCTGGGAATGATTTTGGTAAGGCTAATGCTAAAACTCAGTATAAGACAATTCAAAAAAATTCCTTCAGCTACATAAAATCCTGGTCTTACAAAGGAAACAATTAAAATAATTTACAGTTATGACTGAATAAAATAATAAAATTCATTTTGCAGGCGGAAGTGGAGTGTCCTGCAATATTTGATGACCTGGATAAAATCGCCTTAGAATTGGGACACTATCTCAGAGTGCAACAGGATTTCCTGAATTGTTTTGGAAAACATGAATTTCTGGAGAGTGGAAGTCCAGACATTCGAAATAAAAGATGTACGTGGCTATTTCTTTCAGCTATCAACAAGATGGATGTCGAACAACAAAAAAAGTTTAAGGTAAGTAATCTATTAGTAGATTTAATTTAATATAAGCTTAATGAGTTACTAAGCACATAGGGAAGATAAACGGCTTACGAACACGTCGTCGACGATCAACTTGCTTCTGGAATACACAATAAAGAACTACACATAATAGCATAACAGTGTGAACACAGAATCCATGTCCTTTCTAAATCTCTTGTCGATGAGTTTAGATTGTGACGAGTTGACGGTAGTGCGAGTTGCTCGAGTGACGAGTTATAGGGCGAGTTGCTCGTGAACGACTTGTCCGGGATCCAAATTAGATGTCTCGTAATGAGACAAAAAAGTACGCAAAACATTCATTTTTCTTCAGTTTTTAATTTTTCTAAAACGAAGTATTACCACTTTCGATTTCAAAGTAGTTGTAAACGACGAAGGGATACTTTGTTATAAGTAACAAAATATCTCAATGTCATAGGTCAATAAGGAAAAAAGTTTTCATATAGACAAAATCAATATGCGATAATTATCGCACAGTTTTGTTTTTTTTATTTTTTTATTTATTTTTTTATTTTTTTAGTTTTATAATATTGAGCAAAAATCAGTTCGAAGGAATATTGTATAAAACATGCTCACTATTCGGATAAAGAATCTTTTGAGTTACTAATTATGTTATATTATTATAATTGCAATTTAATATACTAATATATTTTCTACCGCCTTCTAAGTAAATAGCTTGGTACGTGTTACAAAACATGATTTAATTATGCTATTGTTCAATATTTCCCTTAGGATTTATATTCAGGAAATCATGAAAATAAAATGAATGAAGTGAAGGAACTCTACGACAAATTGGACCTCCAGGAAACTTACAGGATTTATCGGGAAACTACAAAAATGTCCATTTCTTCTCACATCCAAACTCTTTCGGATAAGCTTTCAAAAGGAGTTTTGCTTGACTTATTGGACCAATGTAACTACATTATAGGAAACTGATGCTACTAATTTTCAATAAACATTTCTTGGGATTTAAATTGTGGTTAAGTTAAAAGTTAGTTATTTCAGTACTTTTTAATTCCACAAATGTATGCTAAATTTTAAAAATTGTTATGTAATTTAGCATACCTAGCTCTAATGGAAATATTCCTAGTAAAAAACTACTTGACATGCATCTTTGGGTTTTATGAAATTAGGTATCAGTGAATTGAATTGTTTGGTATTGGTACCTTGTATCTATTTATGTAATTCTGTTAGTATTATGTTTTTGGATTATTTATATATTAAATGTTATTATGTAAGTGTAGTATGTATCATTACAATGTTAATTGTTTCGATACGAATCGAGGTCACGAGTCAAAAAGGCATTTCGTCCCACTTCAACTGAATAGAATAATAATTAATGGCAACTGATTTAGTCGATAAATGCCATGTACTTATAACTTCCAAAATTGGTAAATTCTTTTAGGGATATAAGGATTCTCATTCGTAAGGAAATAATTTAGATAATATTCATCTTTGTAGGGTTTATCTCTTTATCCTGAATACTTAAATAATTATATAATGAATTCCCCAGAGTCAATTAATCATTGCCTTCGATATATATTATGTAAATGATAAACTTCCTTCCCATTTGAGTAGACTCGCAAAAGTATTGCGTAATGATTATGCACGTATTTACGTAATTAGACCATAAATGCAGAGCAATAATGACTTGCATCTAAATAGAAGACAAGGAAACACATGGGAAACAATTGTGCAAAGTATCTTGAATGCAGCTATCATTAAACTATTGAGGTTTACTACATATTTTTTTGTCAATAAATGCGTGTGAACATGAATACTGCAATTTATGCAAAAGCATAATAATTAGTTGCACATTAAAAATATACGAAGCTGAATGACCACAAAATACTTTTGCAAGTTACAAATACATAGGAACCTATGCTAACTGCAATTAATTTAAATACTAGGGTTGCCAGGTATACTTAAATGGCAAGGACAACACTCGAATTTTACCCAGTCCTTAAAGTCCTTTTGAAAATACTTAAATCGTACTCAACTGTACTTAAATAAGTGAACTCCCTCAAAATTAAAATCCCAACATATAATAAATATTATAAGAAAATTTATTGCAATTTTAATTTACAAGAAAGTTTTAACATATTTTATTTGTTATAATTTAACATAGACCTGTTAATAATAATAATGATAATAATAATAGCTTTAGAGTCAGCTCAGAAACCACAGTACCGCGAATATCACACTGCTTCAGGGTTTACTACCCTGCTTTTCTCCCATTGACTGTTTTTATCCCTCCCATTCTAAGCAAGATTTATGTTATAGTAGTTCAGGATACTTTAGAAAATCAGGATTCTCCTTACGACCTGATTCATCTTATTGCATACGACAAATATTATAATATATTTGATATAAAAGGAGTATTACTATAGCAGAGGCCACCTTAAATTTTGGCGTCATTAAATCGCTTGCTCAAAAACACACGTGCAAAATATTACAACTAATTGTAATATGATTGTAATATTTTATAATGAGGAAAAGCCACAATTTGTAAAAAATGGAGCGCGTGTTTGGAGTGGTCTCTAATTAAGTATCTAGATCAAATAAATACCAATGTTTCACAGAAATGTCCGAAGTTTAACTATAATTAAGTAATAACACTCAATAAGTAAGTAGATTGACGAAACAGGAATGACAAGCCATATAGCATATTATAGAGAATTACGAAATATAACTAAAACGTTAATTATTCCCTGAAAAGCGATACAAATATAAAATCCACGTCTTTATCAGTTTGCTCTTCACATTCGTTGTGTAGCTCTGAGTCGACTCTTGCATTTTCACATCAAATTTCATTGCATATTTAAACCAAATATCTATCAAAAAATGGAAGACACAAAATGCAGAAGTAAAATAAACTGCAGAGACGAATTCCTTGCTGTTTTCCCATCTCTGGTTCAAGATCTAACAAGTCAACCTGAAATACAGGACATGGAGGAGACAAACACCTGGCTGGAAAAAGTATTAAAATATAACATTCCTCATGGGAAGCTACAAAGGTTCGCTTTTTCTGTTATTTTACCCTAAGTATATTGAAGGTTGGTCCATGTACTTAGCACCTGCTTGTGTATTTTAAAAAAATTGGCAACCGTTTGTGCTTTTTGGTAAATTTTTTATTGTTCACTTTTTATTGCGGATAGTAGATTTTGTAAAAATTAAAACATTGGTGCATTTTTGAGCTCATTTATGTTTTTGGCGTAAAAATAACTTCGATTTTTTTCATTAAAAGAAAAATAATATTAGTTTGTTAATTTGTTATTCAGCGGGCTGACTGTCGCATCCTCTTACCGATCATTATGCAAAAACATTTCCCCCGAGAATTTACGGCTGGCCTACATCTTAGGATGGATTATTGAATTTGTAAGTTAATACAACAATGCAAAAGAACATAACATAATCTAAAAAAGTGTCATCTAATGCTAAATGAGTTATCGTGGGTTTCGGAATTATTATGATTAAGAATGTTTTATGAAAGTGATACATATAATTAATGATTTTAATTATTGTAAATATAAATAATATTATAGTTAGAAAGATCGGTGGAGATGTCAGGGGACATAATGGACGAAAATGAAATTTCTCGGGGGAAGACATGTTGGCACAGAACGGAGAGTGTCACAGGCGCTATTGCTTACAACGACGATATTTTAGTAGGTATGTATGTAAAATGTAATAAGTTGCTTTGAGCGGAATAAGATGATTAAACTAGAATTAAAGGTAGGCATCCCATGCCATGTTATTATTTATTTGCCATTTATTATGCGAATTTTTGTAATTTGAATTATAGAGACAGCTGCATTTGTTCTTCTAAGGATCCATTTTAAAAACGAACCATTCTACAAAGATTTGCTCAATTCTCTCCACGACGCCCTCCAAAAACAATATTATGGAAATTCTTATGACCGAGCTCTAGCTTTCGAATTTAAGTCGCGAAGTGACAGGTTCGTTACTTTTGTGCATGCACTGCACATGATATGTAAAATTAAAATAACTGTAAATTACTTGTTGTTTTCGCCAATTTCACATGTCGCAGTAGGTATTTATTATTAATAATAGTTTTTACTAATTACATTATAAAGCTATACTCCGGAGAACTATGAGCTACTAGCCAAGTACCAGACAACTTACGCGTTTACACGCCGATCAAACTGGGAATGATCTTGGTATGTATGTACACAACAAGTGAAAATTGATGATTCAACAGTAGTTTTTACCATTTAAACTATTTTCAAATAAAAATAACACTCCCTAGTTTTTTTTCCAAAAATAACATCCAAAAATAGATAAATGCTCTACTACCACAGTAGTGCGTAAATAATTTAGACATATATATTTATAATTGACGAACCCTGTGTGCATTACATTAACTAGGCGGGGGTGAATAGCCCAGAAGTATTTCGCTGTTTGGAAAAAATTACCTTGAAATTGGGACAATATCTGAGAGTGCAAAACGATTTTGTCAATTGCTTTGGAAAATGTACGTCGCTCGATAGCGGAAGAAGTGATATTCGAAACAGGAAATGTAGATGGCTTTTCCTTTCAGCTATAAAAGAGATGGACGTTCAACAACAACAAAAATTTAAGGTACATTGCACTTTCTTAGTATACAATTTATCACAAGGTGACATCTTATTTTCTGTATCTGTTGGTACTGTGTTTTATTATCTACTTAGGATTTGTACGGCGGAAGTGAAGATAATAAAGTGGAGCAAGTAGTAGAAATCTACCACAAATTGGATCTCCAGACAACTTACAAACGTTATCAGGAGGAAACAAGAAAATTAATTTATTCTTACGTTCAAACTCTTCCGGACAATTTGCCCAAAGACGTTTTCATTAATTTATTGGATTGACATCCTGTCAAAAATACGATACAATTGATCGAACAGTTGCAAAATAAATATCCTTTCTAATCTTGTACATTGTAATTACCTTCCAATATAATGATACATTTTAATTAAGATACGTTTATCAAGATATACGAAAGAGACAAAATAATTAAATGTCGCTTCAGTTTACTTGCTCCTTATTTACTATGTTCTTAATTATTTATTGCATACAGTGAGTAATATTATAAAACGGATTTAATAACCAAATATTTCAATTATAGATATTGTTTGGCTTTAAACTCAGTATTTAAAAATAATAGTAATAATCAAAATGTAATAGTAAACAATAGCAGAGAAAATATTTGTCTTTAATTAGCTCTAAATATTGATCAGCATCAATTGGTAGAAATGCGCGCAGATTATTATTTGCCTCAACGCTATTACCTGTACAGGCATTGTGCATCACGAGGATTAAGGAAATGCATGTTTCGCGAATCAAAGATTGTAATAGTTTGTGTGAGCAATCAGAAATAATTACTTTTAGTATTAATTGTATGACGTTTGAAGCCCCTAGCCGTTCTAGCTGCATGAAGCTTTCATATCCTGATGCATGATTCCTAATTTTCTCAGGTGGCATTGTAAACTCTCCTTATACGGATGAAAGAATCTTTTCTGAGTTACTTAGTATTATTATAATTGCATTTTAAATTACCAATATATTTTCTACCGCCTTCCTGCTTGGTACATGTTACAAATCATCATTTAATTGTGCTATTGTTCAACATTTTTCTTAGGCATTATATGCAGGAAATCAATAAAATAAAATGGGTGAATTGAAGAAACTCTACAAAGAATTGGATCTGCAAGCAACTTTGAGGATTTATCAGGAAAATACTAAAATGTCCACGTCCACTCACATCCAAACCCTTCCAGATAATCTGCCCAAAGGAGTTTTGCTCAATTTATTGGACCGAAATTATTATAGTATGAAAAACGGTTGCTACAAATTTTCAAAAAATTCTTCGGAATTGGAATTTACACTCATTATACTAACTGTATTTTACTAAATCCACAATTTTATGTTCAATTAAAAAAATTATGATGAAACTGAAATAGTAACTTTAATAGGAAAGCAGTTAAATACATCGCACATAAATAGTGCATTAAAAAACGAAATAGACATGCATTTTATTATTTTTGGGGAACACGACACAGATACTGAAAAGATAGAGAAATAGTATGTAAAAGCATCAATTATTTTCGACAGAATAAACCCAATGCAATGCCTTGAATACAAAATAAACATAAAGTGCTATTTATTATCCACAAAAATACTAACATAATATATATTTACAAAAGTCAGTCACACATAATATAAAATCTTCAATTATTAGTCTCAAGTCAATTATTAGGATAGAAAAATGTCACGGTACTATCACTATGTAACACACAATCATTATTGCATTCGCCAGCCATTTTCAGGGTTCTTTCAGGTAACTTCGTGCTGATTAGTGAAACGCACGTATGAAAGCCTTTCTTGCAAACCCCAGAGCCGAAATGTTAGATAAACCCATAATGCACTCGACTTTGTGGAACATTTACAACATTGTACAACCTTTGTACAACATTTAAAACGGCTTACCCCAGTGTGGTGTGAGTAAGAATATTCCTATTTCGAATACCAGAATTCGAAAAGCCTTTTCCACAATTCTCATTCAAAGGGCCTTTCCCCAGAGTACGAATATGATCTTGTAGTGAACCAGATCGCGCAAATCCATCTCCAAGAATTTCTCACTCCTAAGGCTTTTCTCCTGTGTGAACGCGAATATGATTCCTTAGATTGCCAGATTTCGAAAACGTTTTCCCACAAATGTCACAAATGAAAGGAGGATTCTCCCCAGTGTGAGTGCGTAAATGATACTTTAGATTGCCAGATTTCGAAAACCCTTTCCCACAAACATCACACGCAAAAGGCTTTTCCCCAGTGTGAACGCGACGATGACTACTTAGGTGACTAGATTGCGTAAACTCTTTCTCGCAAATTTCGCACCCATAAGGCTTCTCTCCAGTGTGGATGCGCTTATGATCCTTTAGACTACGAGAGTGCGTAAACATTTTCCCACAAATGTCACACGCAAAAGGCTTTTCTCCTGTGTGAGCGCGAATATGATGCCTTAGAATGCGAGATGTCGAAAACGCTTTCCCACAAATGTGACACACAAAAGGCTTCTCTCCAGTGTGAGTTCGAAGATGACTTTTAAGGCTACTAGATTGCGAAAAACCTCTCCCACAAATTTCGCACACAAAAGGCTTCTCTCCAGTGTGGATTCGAAGATGACCTTTAAGGTGACTAGATTTCGAAAACTCTTTCCCACAAATGTCACACGCAAATTCCCCAGTGTGAGTTCGAAGATGGTCTCTAAGAGTACTAGAATCCGAAAACTCTTTCCCACATATTTCGCACTTGTAAGGTTTCTCTCCAGTGTGAGTTCGAAGGTGACGCCTTAGATCACGAGCTCTCGAAACTGCTTTCCCACAAATTTCGCACTTGCAAGGCTTCCCTGCTGTGTGAGTGCTGAGATGCGTCTTTAGATTGCAAGATTTCGCAAACCCCTTCCCACAAATTTCGCCCTCATAAGGCTTCTCTCCAGTGTGGATGCACTTATGATCCTTTAGACTACTAGATTGCGTAAACATTTTCCCACAAATGTCACACGCAAAAGGCTTTTCTACTGTGTGAGTGCGAATATGATGACTTAGATTCGAAGAATGCGGAAATCCTTTCCCACAAATTTTGCATTTAAAGGGTTTCTCTTCAGTGTGAGTGCGACAATGATCCTTTAGCGTCCTGGAATCCGAAACTTCTTTCCCACATATTTCGCATTTATAAGGCTTTTCTCCAGTGTGAGTGAGAAGATGACGCTTTAGATCGCTCAATTGCACAAACCCTTTCACACAAATTTCGCACTTGTCAGGTTTCTCTCCAGTGTGAGTACGAAGATGTTTTTTAAGATTCCCCGATTCCGAAAACCCTTTCCCACAAATGTCACACGCAAAAGGCTTTTCCCCAGTGTGAGTGCGAATATGATCTTTAAGAGTACTAGATTCCGAAAACTCTTTCCCACATATTTCACCCTTGTTAGCTTTCTCTCCAGTGTGGATGCGAAGATGACGCTTTAGATCACTAGCTTTCGCAAACCCTTTCCCACAAATTTCGCACACAAAAGGTTTCTCTCCTGTGTGAGTGCGAAGATGGCCTTGAAGATTATAGGATTCCGCAAACCCTTTCCCACAAATTTCGCACTTGTTAGGTTTCTCTCCAGTGTGAGTTCGAAGATGACGCTTTAGATCACTAGCTTTCGCAAACCCTGTCCCACAAATTTCGCACACAAAAGGTTTCTCTCCGGTGTGAGTGCGAAGATGATTTTTAAGACTCCTAGATTCCGAAAACTTTTTCCCACAAATGTCACACACACAAGGCTTTTCTCCAGTGTGGGTGCGAAGATGTTTTTTAAGACTCCCGGATTCGGTGAACTTTTTCCCACAAATGTCACACACAAAAGGCTTCTCTCCCGTGTGAGTGCGAAGATGAATCTTTAAAGAACGTTTCCTCGAAAACACTTTCCCACAAATGTCACAAGCGATAGGAGGCTTCTCTCCAGTGTGAGTTAAAAGGTGGTCTTTAAGACTACAAAATTTCGCGAATACTTTTCTACAGATCTCACATTTATAAAATTCGAGATCAGTGTGAGAAACGCTATGAGCTTGTAGGTCAACAGATCGCGCAAATTCTTTCCCACAAATTTCACACACAAGAGGCTTCTCTATATTGTGAGTTAGGAGATGACTCTTTAGACCACTAGAATTAGTAAATGCATCCCAACAAATTTTGCACTCATAAGGCTTCTCTCCAATGTGAGTGCGAAGATTTAATTCTTCACTGTTGGAATTATTGTCGCCGTCTTCAAACATGTTTTCGATTTTGACCTCCATTTCTGAATCATTATTAACATCTTTCATGTCCTCATCCAAAGTCATGCCTGCAAATAAAATGTGAATCCATATTTAAAACTCAGTTATGTAACTACGTATAAAATTTATCATCCATGAGCAATTTGTGATGGAGCGAGTTATTTTAAATAAATAATCTATATATCTATATTTAAAAATGAACCGTCAGAGTCTGTTCGCCTGTCCATAAGAAAAAATAGACTGAAAATTTTTCATTGGTTTGCTTTCGTAAATGATAGAACCAGAATGCTTCCTAGCTCGCTTACGTCTGCATTACCTTCTTTTTTCTACCTCACACAAATGCAATTGGGTGGCCGCCTGCGCTATGAGGCATGGTGGAAAGGTATGGGTTCTACCTTTTTGGATTGTGTTAACGAAATTCAATACTAGGATAAATTTTACTTTCTCACAAGCCCCCAACTTATTGGGGCAATGTGAGATTTGACCATAAACGGAATGTTCCCTCTTTGTTACATTCGTTTACAACGGTTTATTTTATATCATGTGGCAATAATGCTTCAAAACGATGGCCTGAATCCCAAATAAGCTTCAGTTGGCTCGCTTTCTGAGCACTGAAGACAATTAACCTCCACAGAAGAGAGGAAAACCGGAGCAAGGAGTTTTTGGTGGCCTAGAGGGAGAAAAATATGGGCCTCCTCACTCCACCAGTGCTACATTTCTCCTACTTCAACCATAAGAGTAATAAGTTGGTAATTGTTACTAACTACTCCATTATACTACAGAGAAAAAATATTAACATATAATGTCTTATAGACCTATTATTTCGCTCTGGTAATACAAATCAGCTGATTCAAGTGTTTCAGCAGCACTCACCATTTTTAATGTAACATCTCACGATATCTGTCGCCCCTTGTGTTGCATTATCATTATCACAATTTAATTCTCCAGATTTTAAGATGGAGGACCTCAAGTTTTCTTGAACTTCTTCTAATTGTTTTTTAAGTTTTTGACTATAAACTTGTCTTCCTTGATCCACCAAAACTGAGCAGGAGTCGCAACAATCAATCCAAAAACACGGATCGCCATAAGATTGAAGAAGTGCAACGCAAACATCCGATGGGATCTCCAGCAATTTTCTTAGCAAGAAAATAACACTCAATTGACTATTTATCGATGTAGACCTTGTCGTCGGGAATCCTAAGAAGACAAACATTTAATATAACATTACATAGATAAGAAACTTATGAATGAAACTTGAATTATTACCGTCAATGAAGTCGTCATCTTTCCATTTCAGAGGTTTACGTATCTTTATAGATTTTAGACACAGAAGACAATTTACCGGCGCGTTTGTCACTATCCTCATTTTCCTAAATAAAATCAATTACAACAGTTTAGGAGGAAGATGTAAAATGAAAAACTAAACGTACATATGCCAAAGGCACGCAAATTAAATTAATGAATTATTATGTGTAAAATAAACTCATAAGAATGTCAAAATGGCTTACCTATTGTTGATTGTTAAACTGCCAACGTCAACTGTGCACCGACCACCGAATGCAATCCTCTTCTAAATGTTTAGTATTTTTGCAATGGGAAAATAAAACATTGTAAATAATTTGTTGAAGTTTTCAGCGATTTTTACGACTTAATAATTTGCTCAAAATACTACAACAATAATAGCACTAATTACAGTAAACACGTCAGTTAGCAGTAATAACAATAACTAACTAAAAATTAAATTAAATTCAAATTGCAAAAAACAGGAGTGAATTATTTTGTGTTTATTTACAATGTCAAATGTAGGAAGAGAGCAGCAAGAGAAATGTGCCAATGTATTGAACTATGAGGATTTCCTACATTTTTCGTTGAATAGTCGCAGCTACTACACTCAAAAAAATCCCTGTAGTAGAGCAGTACTTTTGCAGTTGTACTTCAGTATATTTTGCTGGAATTTGGGGACAAGAGTATTCCCCACTGAAGTTTAGTACGCTATGCGTTCTAAACTTGGCTATATGAATCCGTACAGTTGAGTAGTACGTAGGCGCATTGAAGAACAGTATATACTACGCATTAATTATATGACATTGTGCTCTTTAATTTAGTACATTGGTACTTAAAATTCAGGAATACGTACTAAATGCAAATAATAATATGTAGTAAACGTTAGTGAAATGTGTACAGTAACTAAGTATGGAATGCACTGCTAAAATGAAGGGTCAATATCACGTGGAAAATATTAAGTCATTTGTAAAATTTTAAAATTTTATTCAAATATCTTCAAATATCAAATTACTGGAAATTCTTACGTTACAGAATATTTTAATTTAATTAAGTATAAAGTAACAAACTTTGGCATTACTGACTAATAATGGTATAATATTTAATTAGGTACATAACAGCTTATTTTAATTAACATTAAAAAATAGCCTCTTATGAGTCAAATAAATACATGAAAAATTAAAACTACTTTTGCATTACTGACTAACAATGGTATGTAATTAATTAATT